>JAGFPH010002728.1:79815-103560 GCA_018207615.1 Philaenus spumarius | reverse complement strand
TTATTGAACTCAGACTTCAAGAAATAAATTTGCTTTTAAATACGTTTTAATAAAATGCACCAATACACATTTTATGCAATGTATGCTTAAACATTTGTATCATATACCCCGTCGCATCATGCTCCCTTAGTGTTTAGATAGTCAATCAATTCTTTCTGTTGCCCACAAGATTGTCTTACAATTACATTAAAATCACAATCTTTTCAAAAATTCACTTACAACTTATAGAGATATGATATGGTGGACAAACACTGAGCAGAGGTATGTATATTTTATGTTCGGTTTCTCTCTCTCCCAATCTCTTCTAAAGTCACCTCAAAAACAAAACTTGTAATAATGTGTTCTCCCTATAGGCCAGTCGGTAGAGGTAAATTTAGACCAAAAGTTCCAGTAATTTGCAATACGGCTGAATTTTTTTTATAAGTACATTAAAGTATGTAGATTAACATAAAAAAAAGTTTACCAGTCTATCGATTTCCCAAAGTCGAAAAAAAAATCGATTATCATTTTCTTTTCGATTATCCTTAATATTTCGAGCTGGGATGAAGATAGAGGAAAATAAAACATACCACCGTGTAGGGGAGTTATTTTTCAACAGAAAAGGTCATATGTATTTATTTCGTCCGAGCAATGGTTTGTCTGGAAAAAATTCGATAATACAGGTATGTATTTTGCAGCAGGGGAAATCACTAAAAGGGGACATCTTATTCATATATGAAGCGTTTTCTCATTCTAAATTGGCCGAATTTTAATATATCGAAGTGAAACTTGACATATGAGTTAAAATACATACCTGCATTATCGAATTTTTTGCAGACAAACCATTGCTCGGACGAAATAAATACATATGACCTTTTTTGTTGAAAAATACATCCCCTACACGGTGGTATTTTTTATTTTCCTCTATCTTCATCCCAGCTCGAAATATTAAGGATAATCGAAAAAAAAAAATGATAATCTATTTTTTTTCGACTTTGGGGAATCGATAGACTGGTAAACTTTTTTTATGTTAATCTACATACTTTAATGTACTTATAAAAAAAAATTTAGCCGTATTGCAAATTACTGGTAGTTGTAACCTATACCGACTGGGCTACTACCAATTTTACCATTACAGTTTCACTTAAAGAAACAGATAATTCCGACAAGCAATACACCAATTCACAATATAATTTTATCCAACAGCTGTTATATATGGCTCAAAATTATTTTTTAAGTAACAATTCAAATATTGTACGTAAACTTTTTGTAAATCAAAAAATTAATTGTGAAAAAGAAACAGGTTTCGCTTTCACAAAACTTTCTGTTTCCGATGAAAACTGAATAATTAAAAAGGCAACATTAATGCTCCTAGCGTTCCTCATTTTTTTTTTTTTTTTTGCGTAAAGAAGAGAAAGTAATTTACATTGCTTGGCAATTACAAACATTTCGTAACAAAGTCGCCAAACTTGCTAATTACAAAGGCGTTACAAAGTTTTACAGCTATTTAACTCGTTCATTTTCATTTTCTTCACAAACTTCTTTGATCCAGTCAGTGAAAGATTATTTGATTTATTCCGTAGAAATTAAACATTCTCTTTGAACTCTAATTTCAAATTTAATAATGCTAGAGTATTCATGAAAGCAAACGGAACAACATGTTACACCTTTGAATGTAGAATAGAAATATTAACCATTATTTAGGCCTACACATTACATTTAATAAAAAAAAAAACGGTATGGTCTTTAAAGCTTGCCTTAAAAAACCCCCCCCCCCAAAAAAACCCCCAGAAATAAAACATTAATGATTCATACTCTCTCTCCCCTCCCCTCCTCTCTCTCTCTCCCCCTCCTCTCCCTCTCTTTTTGTAACTAGCGCTTGTACCGTTTTGGGGATATACGTCCTATACTTTGTGAGATTTCGGTAAATATAGAAGGTACAGGTCGATTTTTTGTATGTGTATTACTTAATAAATAAGTATTATTCCTAATATCAAAAATTTTGATTTAATTTTTGAAAAAATAAGTGTTTTGTGGGGTTGTAACGGACACGGGAGACAGAAACTTTGTGGGCTTGTAAGAGACACGCTTTTCTGGGGATATGATGTTTTTGTGAGAGAGAAAGCTTTGCGAGGATGTGAGAGACTGATTTAGGGAGTTGTATTATTTGTTTTACATTTATATCTTATTACATGTTTATTAATACGTGTATATTATGTTTATATTGGTTCCTATAAGTTAAGTGGTTGATTAAATTAAATTAAATGTGTTTTGATATTTTGTTACTAGAATTTATATTTAAAGTAGGCCTAAACTGTAATAAATGAAAAATACTAACAAATTTACAAACATTTTGAAAAATAAATTTTCAAATTATTACTTATCAAACAAAATTACTAGTTTTATAACAATAAAACTAGTTCAATGAAGCTTCAAATGAATGTGTGGTGTATTATTCCTATACGTTGTAATTGTATGTTTGGTTTTGCAAAAGCCCTTTTAGAGCGTTTTAAAATTATTAATCAAGACACTGTGACACTGGAACGTAGCATTTAATTTATTAATCTATATATATTAAAAGAATTTGGTCAAAACCTATTTCCAATCGCCCAGCCTCTCCTACTGGACCGATTTTGATGATTTTTGTTTTAAAATGTGTCTTATTACCTGTAGATATGTCATCAAGCATTTACCGAAGTCCTAGGACATTAGGGCTACGCCCCAGTGGCCCTCAAAGTTTCAATGTTAATCTTATGGAAGGTCAATCTTAAGGAAGAAGAAGAAATATTTCTTTTGATTTTATCAAGGACACAAAAACAGCTGTTCGTATGAAAAGCTTAAAACAGCTGATTTTGATCAACAACTGATTTGGATCAAATCAGTATCAAATGTAGTATTACCTTTTTGAGGTTACATTGACAAACTAAAAACAAACACAAACAAAAATCAACGAAAAATGCTAACTATATTTTAATTCAATTCAAACATTGGTTGTTACAAACCTATTATATATAAAACAGCTAATTTGGATCAAAAACTGAACATAATCATTCACAGATATGTCAAGTCTTATATATTATCATCCGTTCAGCCGCTATTCACCCGAGAAGGAGCCCCGGTATACAATCCTTCAAATTTCCCATGTTAATCTTATGGAGATAATGTTTAATGAGTTTGAGTCAGCTGCCAAATAAAACAGCTAATTTATGCTCGGTCACCTATGTACAAACGAGCAAAAGATTAACGAGATTCTTTATCAAATTTTCCACCTGCGAGCGAAGCGAAGCAGCCATCTGAGGCCGAAGGCCGAGCCGGGGTTGGGACGCGGAGCGTCCAGGGGCAGAGCCCCTAGTTTAATAATTATTTGGATTAACGTTTAAATTTGATTTTTTTACTTCTCACTGTTATCCAGCAACATTATATTATTAAAACTACAACCAAAAAAGTTAGATTTCCAACGGGTCACAAGAACATTAAATATGGTATAGTTCTCTAAATGAAACTGAGGTACAATACATTTAGTTCATGAATTAGTATCTTGTATCTTGTTATGTTTATTATAAGTATTGCTTAATTATAATATACTGAACAATATAACATAGATGTAAAATTAATTAGAACTTATAATTACAACAGTATTCCCATACAAATAATTTGAATCAGACTTCGAGGTACGGGAACGGTAGCGTCATATTTGTATGGTATGCCATGAAAAGAAGTAAAAAAATTTTTTATGTGACATAAAAAACATAAAATCGTTCTTTACTTTGTTGCTGCCATTTTTAATTCGTTAGAAATATAACTAACCAAAGTCGTTGTTCAAATAAATCAAATGTTCAGCATTAAGAAACTCACGGTTAAACCTATTCGTCCAGTCTACAACTAAGTTCCTTAGGTTCGAACCTAGCTACTAACGTTTGTTTTACTGTGTGTGTGTTTACTATATCTTTTGAATTTTATTAGTCTAACTAGCATTAAGTAAAGCATTTAACAAAAATAATAATAATAAATTCGTACAAACTGAAGGCTTTAAAAACAACATTATCAAATCTCTTAAGTATAGGCCTACTTATTAGGAACGTAAAATAATAATTACAACCGTTACTGGCCTTTGTTATTTGTTAACAGCTGTAAGGACAATTTGAATTTATATAACAAAACAAAGTTCTCTTAATTTTGCCGCATAATTGCTGTCATGTTTATTAACCCCAATATAACAAACAATAGGTTGCCACTAGGGGCTCAGTCGGCTACTGATTAAGTCGTAAATACCCAAGGGAAGCTAAGTGTGGTTTGTCTATAAATTTAAAAAATAAGAAAAATTGTAAACATTAGGTGCACTACAAAAACTAAGGAATTAATTTTTAATTATATAATATTTTTTTTACATAAAGTAGGTCCCTCAATCACATCTACCTTCAAATTTTCCTATTTTACGAAATATTAAGCCCATCTCAGAATTTTGACCCACCCTGTATATGCATAAAAATTAAGATTTTTTTAATATTCCTTAACATTGTTAAATTCAAATAGGAGTGTATTTTAACTAGAGGTTTTATTTCATTAAAATTATTCTCTGTCAGCCATGCTCACGATTGTTAAAATTAAATATAACATAAAAAGGGTAATAAATATTTCTCTATTGTTATGCTAGTCAACAAATATTTTATATACTCTTAATTATTTTAATATTATCTTAATATTTTATATACTGTGTTTTCTAATTAGGTAACTCATCCATGTAGATTCATCAGGCTTAATAGGAAAAAGTTTGCTATACATATTGCAGAGTTTTATTACATTGTACTCTCTCACTTTTTAAAAATCATTGTTTAAGATCCTTACCCGGTATTCTGATAACCACGAGAGAGAAAAAATATTTTCTTCTTAAGGGGGTTCAACAAACCCCAACTCTACCTCATCAATAAGCAACTATAAGATTTATATATATACAAAAACAAAACTAAGCTTATTTATTGATCAATATAAAAGCTAATAAGTTTGTTTTGTTGTTTTATTTGTTAGAGCTTCACTAAAGCCCACTTCGCTGATAGATTTCCCAATACACTTTACTCCAAGGCCTGTGATCCTCTTTTTATAGTAGTTCCCAACAATTTACGTCTTACTACACTTTGAAAGTTGTCTCTAATTTGAAGTACCAAAGCATCTCGGGTTTTCTTTAATATTAGACAAAATAAAACATTCTTAAAAAAAACTTGTAAAGCTTGTGTTTACGAAATATGTATATGTGATTAGAGAGAGGAAATGAGAATCAGAGAGTACAATCACAGCTACCTTTCCGGGCATATTCCTTTCCGAGTATCCTGTAAAGAACTTCTAGTTATGTTGTCCCTTGTGGGGATATCCAAACAAAGGAAAGTGGGTAAAATGAAGTTTATATAGAATAGACACATACTTTTAAACATATTAGGACAAAAATACAAATATTTTTTAGCATCCCCTAAAATAGCTTTTGGGACACAGCTTTAGTTTTGAAGAGAAGCCACCAGGGCTGCGCTCAACGCAATACTCTCTCCTAAAGAAGAGATTCGGGCTTTTGCCCTAAAGGTGACGTATGTCGCTGTTACGTATGAGTTTTTCCATTCAAATTCAAAAGAAAATGAGCAAGTTGCTTTGAGGAGATTTCAAAATATTTTGATGTAGTCTTCAAACATGTATGGTTACTATGCCTTTGGGGTCTACATTGTTGCCAGATGGAACAGATCCAATGTTACCGTCAATTGCACCTTTCCTTACCTAGAGTTCATTCCGATTGTCTTTTTAAATTCCTTAGATGTGATTGTATCCTTGTTGCTTCTTTGTGTTATTTGAATGTGTCCAATATATTATAAATTACATAAGTTATTCACAATCCTAAAATATTACTCCACTCAAAGCGTTCTACATGTAAATGGAAACAACTATTTATCTGTTTTGACTACGTCTACAAGTGTTTGCCTATCAGTAATAAATTTGTCTCAGATTGATAAATAATATATTATAAAACTAGTTATAAAGAAGTAATTTTTTAAATATAAAAAAATTTTTCCACCATCTTGGATCCGTTATTTTGAATGTATTTTTTTAAATAGGAAAGTGGTCTTGTGATACATCTTTTCAAGGCAGAATTTAAAGAGAAAATCACTGGTGAAAACCGATCATCCATCTCTCATGAATCCTTCTGAAGATATTTTCGTCTATTTACATTGAGTCATATTTAAATATGATTCATTTAATAATCATAACATTATTACAATTATGTTTATTCATTATTGTAAGTACAGTAAGTTGGGAGAAAATTTGTGTCAGTTAACTGATACCGTTTATTTTAAATAGGAAAGTGGTCTTGTGATACTTCTTTTCAATGCAGAATTTAAAGAGAAAATCACTGGTGAAAACCGATCATACATCTCTCATCAATCCTTCTGAAGATATTTTCGTCTATTTACATTTAGTCATATTTAAATATGATTCATTTAATAATCATAACATTATTACAATTATGTTTATTCATTATAGTTAAAATTAATTTACATTAAATTAATACCTTATGATTTGATTGTTTTATAATAACATTATTATTTATACTTGCCTTAGCAATCCTTTTAGAAGTCTTATCGTTTACAGTACTAAACTCATTTTTAATGACGATGAAAAGAGATACTTAAAAGTGATCAATCCTTCAGCACCCAATTTGAGAGCCCTTCCGAAAGTACACAGGCAAGACCAACCAATTAGATAGACTATTTGTTAATTTTCGCAATGCACCAACATTTAGAACAGCCAAAAAATTATAGTGTAAAATATAGCTCTCATCTCATCGAGAAACTGAATACTATAAAACCAAAAACTAACGCAACTTTGGTTTCATTTGATATTACTAAACTTTACACGAATATACCCATCAAGGAAACATTGAATATATTGGAAAATTATTTAATTATCAATAAGAAAATTAACATCAAACAGATCCCGGAGTTAGTTAAACTACTAAAGGTATGCTTGTCACAGAATTATTTCAAGTTAAACAATGAAATATACATACAGAGCGATGGCTTAGCCATGGGTTCACCATAGTCAGGAATATTGTCTGAGATTTTTTTGAGTCACAGGGAAACTAATTTGATAATGAATGATACTAATAAACACCATAAAAGGAAATTGTGTTACTTCCGCTATGTTGATGATATAATATGTTTGTTTGATGGAAATCTGCGACAATTGGAAATTTTTGGATATTATCTAAACAATATTCACCAAAAATTGAAATTTACCACAGAATTTGATAACAATCATAGCCTCAATTTTTTAGACCTCACCATTTACAAAGACAAAAACGTCCATTCTTACAATATTTATAGGAAACCCAGCCAAACGGATCAAACCATACACTACAGTTCAGATCACCCAATATCCCACAAATTGGCCGGTTACCATAGCTCAATTAATTATAGATTAAACAATGTACCTTGGAGCGAAGACAGATACCGCATTGAGTTGAACACCATTAAATTTATAGCATCGGTAAATGGGTATGATACGGCAATTATCACCAAATTAAATAATAAGTACTCCAACAATAAAAAGAAAAAATACATTGAACATGTCAAAAAAGAGCCATATATATAACTATAAAATATAATAGGAACATGCATTACCTAACAAAATCAATTTAAAAAAAACAAGGGTACAAGGGAGCATACAGAACTGACAACAATCTAAAATCTTTGGTAACTCAAAGGGTTAACACCGTTAATAATTTGACATGACTGGGGTATACAGAGGTAATGACTGCAGTAAACATTACATTGGACAGACGGGACGACCTTTCCGAACGAGACTTAAGGAACACATTAATTTTAGTTCGAGACTAAACGCTGCAAAATCGAATTTCGCTGAACATCTGATTAATGAGGATCATTCTTAAACAGACATAGAAACAAATATGGACATTTTGAATTGTTGCAGTAAAGGGCATAAATTGAACTCTCTGGAGGCCTACCATATCTATAATAGCTGCAAAAAGGATAAAGACAAATTATTTAATGACCAAATACAATGCCAAGAAAACTTAATATTTCATTTAATAGATACGATCTCTCCCCTACGCTGCTACTGTCTGCCAGTCTGAACATAGGCCTATCTTTTACAGTTTGTGGTGTGGAAGACTTGATGACAGTCGCATACTGTGACTCAAATAAATTCAATAAGTGTTTTTAATGTTTCACCAAGTGTTGTTTTATGTTTTTATTTATGATGTTTTTATTTGTTTATGTGTTAAATGCCATTTTAATCTGTTAATAAGTGTAACTGTTAGAAGTGTGTGTTTTGTGTAATATTCGTTCTGATGATGCCTGAAAATGAAAAGGTGGAACAGCTGTGAAACGATAAGAGTTCTAAAAGGATTTCTACGGCAAATATAAATAATAATATTATATACAATAGCAATCGCATATGGCTACAAATACAACAATGTTTGATAATGTTTAATTTTATTCAACTTTTGTTTAAATTTGATAGGTAACACGTTCAATGTACTTTATTTCATTTTTACACTTCATATTTAAAATAACAACGTTATATTCGAAATGGCGGATACAAGATGGACACATTTTTTTACATGTTAATAAAATAGTATTTTTTACATAGAGTAGGTTCCTCGATAACACCTACCTTCAACTTTTCCTTATATACGAAATATTAAAACATTCTCTGACTAAAACACCCACCCTGTATATTTGTTGATCAAACTGCATTTATAAGTGTAAAGTAACAACAATAATAACGATTGTGTGTGGGTGGGGGGTGGGAGGGTGCGCGAACGCGGGTGCTTGAGTGCAATTTAAAGATAATTAACAAAACAAATATTATATTTTTCGTTACAAAAAAATTTATAATATAGTCCCTAAGTGCTTATGAAACCGGAGAATACTAGTGGCCCCGTCCTATTTATAAATACCAAATGTTTAAACTGGTATTATTATTGCCAATTTGTACAATAGTTACGTTTTTTACAAGTTTCGCAAAAGAAATTTTGCTGTTGTTGGTTGCCAAAAATGTATAATATTTATGTTTATGACCATAGGTCGCAATACAAAAATGAAATTTAAATGTTAATACAATAAGTTGAACTAATTGAAACTTTAAAACAAACTAATGTACTGGTATTATTATTTATGCATGCTTAAACGTTTTTGAGCTATAGATACTTTTCAAAATTTACTTCAGTCGTTGTCGTTATTAAAATTGTATTCAAGCTATACAGTTGTTTTCAATAAACAGTTATGGTTCGTAAATAATAACAGAAAGCTCAAACATGATACCAATAAGAAGTCGTGTCAGCCATGTTTTTATTTTACAGGAAATTAGGCAGATGGTGGTAGTCTTTCATTTTCATGTTCAAGATAGTTAACTCAAAGACTGCATGTTGTCTGAATGGGCTTGGAGCTAATTTACAGTTGTCTCTTTTAAAGAGATGTTGTAATTAAATGCCTGTTTTATAGTATAGTGCATTACTTTCGTTTAAGTTTAAAGTTCGCTAATACACAAAATAAGTTAGATTCGGTTACCCAAGTGAATGTATCAATCAAAGTTATTTTAAGTTTAATTTTGTAGTAATTAAATATCAAAATCACATTATGTACCTTATCTGAATTAATCTGGACATTATATGGTTTATTCCAACCTTTATTAAAAACTCAAGTTAACAAACCTAATCATTACATAAATCTATCGTATGCTACTTTCTCTAATCTGATATTAGTTAGAAAATAATATAGGAAATACAATTTTTATTACTTTATATTCTAATACCGTGGTAACAATTTTAAGTCTATTCAAGCATTGTTTGATCTTGAAGTTTTAAAATGTGTATACTACACACTGAACACAGTCGCGTTCGACTTCTAGTTGTATGAAAACCTAGAGAGTTATAATCAAAGTAATAGAGAAATAGACTGAATTGATGTTGTGAGCATGTTATGGTCAAAACTATTTGTTTCTGCTGTGCTCTCCCCACCCCAGTGGCTGTCATATTTTATTGTTCATCTCTGTTAAAGTAACTCAAATTTTCAATCATATTTTTGGTGTTCATATCGTTGATATTTAAGTCAAATGCAATTTTACATTAGACATATCGGAGAAGTAAGGGTTTGACCTATTTACCAAGGTTCCGTACCACCAACCTTCCTGATAATTTTACAAAATGTTATTAATAACAACCCACTATCACGAAATACAACCAATACTCAATTAACCAATAATAATAGCTACGCCACGAGTATCTTAATCATTGTCGATGGAAACCATTAAAATTAGGTAACGGCTAACACAAGGACAATATCACATTGCTTCAGAAATGAAAAACCTATGAATTTACAATAGTTTACTATAGCTAATTTTTTTTTAATGTATGTGTACGACTGTTCCCGGAGCTTTCTGAAATTTTTAGCTGAAGTACTTTCGGAACTATGAAGGTATACCCCTTTTGTGTATAGGGTTTTACAAAAAAAATCTGGTATGTAAAAAAAAATAGGCCTATATATCACAAACTGTTAAAAACTATAAAAAAATGTATAGGCTATACTCGAATAAAGCTTTTTCCAAACTATATCCTGCATAATGATATCATAGAATATCACTTTTGAGTCAACCAAACCATGGAAGCTGTGAAACATAAATCACATACATTAGTTTCGCAATAACTAACCAGTTACAATGATACGGTAATTTTCATCTACTCGGTACATTTAAAATAAACGGTACCAGAAACTGGCACATACTTTCTCACAAACATATTTATATTATTAACACGTTCACTGCTAAGGACGCACATGTGAGCTTGACACTGAACACTATGAGAAGTGGCCGATGAACAGTGCATTGCGCTCCAACCCCCGTATTGGGCGTATTTTCAATACACAATGCATTGCGTGCTTCGCACGCCAATTTTGAGCCTTCATTAGGAGAATAATTAATAAAAGTTGTTATTATTGGCTAAGCGAGAATTTTTTAAAGATACGGTTTTTTGCATATGGTAGGGTACATTAAGGGCTACAAATAAGCCAAATTTTATCAAAATCGTTAGAGCCGTTTATTTATAAAAAAATAAATCAGATTTTTTGGGTTTTTTTGGCAAAAAAGGGGGTTGTTTTTCAAAAAAATTCAAAACTTTTTCTCTAATCTATACAGGCCTAATTGAAATGTTTGGTGCATTTTTTTTCGAAATTGATCAAATAGTTTTCTCACTAGCTTTGTATACATACAGACAGACATTTTGTAAGAAACACTTTTTTGGACTCAGGAGTTCCAAAACGGATATTTCCACAAAAATCACAACATCAATTTTTTTACGATCACTACACTTTCTCTATACTATAGTATAGTTAGAAAGTAATAGTATTAATAATACTTTTCTGGTAACATTTAAGATATAATATGTACTTTCTTATAATAAATTTGTACACAATTTATCGCAATAAATTATGTTAATGATCTATCATATTTGTTAGAAATTTAACCATATCTCAAGTTTAGCTCCATTGTTATTTATAGATAATATGATAACAAAAAACAACATTGTATAAATTCCAAGAATACATTTTTAACATTTTCAGGTGTTTTTAATGTTCTTTTAAAACATTAGTTGTTGAACTTTGTTTTAGTTTAAACTAAAAGAATTTAAAAAAATGTCGGTAGACTAATATGTCACAACAGGAACAGATCAAACAATAAACTGGACCGAGTTTTTTAATATTCGATCGAGTTCGAACAAATTTGCGCCAAACATGTCAATTAGGCCTGCATAAATGTTTACATTTAGTTTTTAGACATTTTTTGTAAAACAACCCCCAAAAACCAGTTATTATTATTAGCTAAACAAGAATTTTTAGAAAGTTGCCGTTTTTGCATATGGTAAGGTACATAAAGGGCTACAAATAATACAAATTTTATCAAAATCGTTAAAGCCGTTTATTTTAATTAAAAAAAATTAAAACTGATGTTTTGATGGTTTTTGTCCAAAAAGTAAAAAAAAAAAAATGTTTGGGGTTATTTTTCAAAAATGTTCAAAACCTTTCTTCGTGCATCTATTCAGACTTAATTGACATGTTTAGTGCATTTTTTTCGAAATCGATCGAATAATTTTCTCTCTAGCTGTGTATATATACAAACATATAGACAGACATTTTGTAAAAAACACTTTTTTTAACTCAGGGGGTACCAAAACGGGTATTTCGACAAAAATCTTAACATCGATTTTTTTGCGATCACTATACTTTCTCTATAATATAGTATAATAAGAAAGTAAAAGGACATTAAATTTTCTTTGTAAATATTAGGAGAAAATTAGTTTTGTAAATGAATTAACTCACTATAGCATATTCCTCTACTTATTATTTTGTAAGTCAAGATACTGCAGCAGAATTGCACAGTACTTCTCAGGCAACTTGGCGTACTAAGAAGATTAAAGTTAACCTATTTCCTGACTTGCCTCATTAGACTTGGAGTGATGGCGTGCAAAACAACAGTACCTTTCAGTGCAGTGTTATTTTCTTAAATAACACAAGGCGAGACATATTACAGATTGGTACACACAATTGTAGTAAGTAGGTGCTTTAAGAAATCATTCCTCACACAAAATATTTAAAAACAAACAGTTTATATAAATACGTATTCTCAAATGGTTAGATTTTTTTTAAATTATACAATAGCCTATATTTGACGTTGTAAATGGTAGATATAAAATGTTTAATTCCCACCATTGTACATCTTTGAAAATATGAGGGACCCTCGATGTAAAAGCCAAAACTGGGTAAGAACAGCAATCATTATAGATCAGACTTTGGACATGTCATTAGATCATATGATAACAAAAAAAGTATTGCTTCTCAAAACCATTGCGAGTAGTAACACCTACCAATGAAGATTGATTGGAAGGAGGAGATCCATACCAAAGGGCAAGCTGAGTAGTACATAGAGGGGTGAAGCACAAAATATAGTACAGATGCAGGAATCTGTGGAGACAACACAAAGCCGGAATATGTTCTACTAAAAGGAAAGCCAACAGTACGACAAACAGAAGTTACAACTAAAACAATCGAAGACATAGAATGAAAAATGTGCACACTCACACAGCCAGGCAGCTTTAATCTAGTATGAGTTCAATGTTCGAAGCTATTCTAGCTATGTGTCAAAACCAACAACGGACGCTTTGTTACATACCAGGGTACGACGAAATAGGTGAACAGGAGGGTGGAGAAAATAAACTATCAAACAAGGCATAAGTTATTAAATTAAAAGACTGTCACCGATTGGGAATGCCAAGAGCACAGGGATTGGAGGAACATCCCAGGCTTGAGGATGGGTAAACTTTCACTTTTTGGTCCTCCTACGAGAATATGCATCTACCTTCTGTATGCTAAGCATGTGCAATATACAGAAAATAGTAGGAACAATCAAAGGACATGCCACTTTAGGCATTCAGATCCCAAATGCAGAAAATGTGTCCTGTATGAGGATTTGCAGGAGGAAACACATTACCAATGAGTTTCGGAGGCTCGAAAAGGTGAGTTATGAAACTTTTATAAAGTTAAACGAAGGACATAACATCCCCAGAATTACCACAGGACTACCTAGTCAAAAGGATGCTGAAGTTCTCAGTGCGTGTGAAAAGGAATTTGTGTTAGTATGAGACGGCAAACGGCCCTTGAGGCAAGCGTGCATTAGGATTTGACCATCCACTTACTAAGAAGTAGAAGAAACTCAACCTGCACAACCTTCACATTGTTTATGGTACTCCATTTGTGTTTTTTCAAATACCTGGTTTAGTGTTGCTTTTGCCAAAAATAGTAAAAGCTCAAAATTAATAATTAAAGATTAATAATTTCGTTGAAAATGCTGGGAATTAAAAATTTAATTTTATATATTTATTTTTTTTTAAATTAAGCAAACTTAATTATTGGACTAAAAATGTTCAGTAAGAATTTTTTAAAGTAGTGTCTTCTTTTCAAGACACCTTATTTTTAATTTCGGAGAACACATTTTATCATGTGAAATTATTTTTCATTTTAACATATATTATAAGGTGTTTTTTGTAATTTGCATCAACAATAATAAAACTTAAATGTATATAGCTTTTACGAAAATTTTTAATTTATATTTTTTAATACTGTGCGCATCACTGTGACGAAGTAAAAAATAAAAAAACCAAATTCACGTGTTGCTGCTAAAGTAGTTTGTGTTTTCAAACTCTAACGAGTGAACTTTCCTGAAAGTGGAACAGTTTCCAAAACACGTTACTAATAATATAACCAAGCTGAGTATATTTTAAATTTGCCTATACACTATATTACTTGCATTTCAAACAAGTGGTCAACAAAAATATTTACAATAAAATCATTTCCTAAGCGATAAAACATATCAAACGGCAACATTATTCTTTGGATTAAAGTAAATCGCCCGCGGTTAACATATTTTCCATTTGCTTCTGTATTTTTGTTTTTATATGTATAAAGTTCAAAGCAATTAACCTAAAATAAACATCATGTACGAAAGAATACACCACATGTTGATTTTAAATAATAAAGCGGTTGCAACGAGCTTCGGGGAAAATATGTTGCCTTTAGTAAAAGTAGTTGACAGGGATGGCTATCTGGTTGTTCATAGTTTAGTAGCAAGTACAACAGCTGTCAAAGCGGATACTAAACAAACAAATTTAAATCACAAAAATGTTAATTATTATTGTTATTATTTAGATTGATACAGTTAAAACATTATTTACAATTTAACTTGCCAGTGTTGTTTGTCGATGAGGGACAAACATCTCGACATTTAAGAAACGTGTTTCAGAGGATAACAAATGCATAACTAACGGTGAAGTTGCCCCTTCAAAACTCACTGAAGACGTCATAGCCAAAAGCCAAGATATAGTTTAAGACATAAGGTCTACTTTGCTGAAAGAGTCTAATTAGGAATAAAAGGTAAAGAGTTTGCAATAAAGGCTTAAAGAAGAAACTGCATTTCCCAGCCTAGGTCAACCATAAGTGAAATTTATTTGCCCTCAATAAGAAATGAAAGACAGATATTTGTTGACAGGCCTTATTTTAGGAATTAAAGTTTGCGATAGCTAAGACAAGTCTGTATGTACGATCAGATTTGTAATGAGTGTCAGTTTTCTATTTCCAGACCGTTTGACATATCGAGACCAAATTTGGAACTCTTTAATGGCCACCAAAAAGTAGGTGAAGTCCCCCATTTAAAGTTTCCTGTAAATCTTGTCGCTTCTGATATACCAATGGTAGCACAACTTAAATTAGTCACCCTGTATATTTACGTTTTGTTATTTTTGACTCAAAATTACAAAAATACCTCATAATACATGTTATAATGAAAAATAATTTCACATGATATAAAAATTTGTTCTCCAAAATTAAAAGTAAGATGCCTTGAAAAGAAAACACTACTTTAAAAAATTCTTGATTAGTACAAGAATGAGGTAACGTAAAAATTATTTGCATTAAATTACGTTTACTTATGTACTAAAATCACTTATCACGGTCAACCTTTGTTTTGCTTGAACACGTTTAGAAATGTGTTATATTTTAGACTTATTTTTAAGAATATAGCGTAAGAAGATCTGCAATGTTTACATAATTTTAAACCTAAAGAAGGTATGCTAATAAGAGATATACACATTTTGATCATGGATAATCTATACTCGGTAAAAATGACTTTAAATATTTCTGAAATGAGGTGAAAGTCTTTTTAAAATGTCTGTTAATGTATAGTATTATTTATTATTTTGTTTGAAAAATTACAGAAAAAATACGAATGAAATTTCGTGTAAATAATGTGTTTCTTGCAAATTGTATGAGACTCCAACATTACAAAGCCAATATACAAAATCAAGTAACAATTGTCCCGACAAAAATATACATTGAAGTCCAGCTGTTATGTCAACTGAGTCGACAAATATTCCCCCAGTTTATCATATCTTGTAGACATAAACCTGCCTATAAAGATACAATATTCCAAAGTAAACTAAACGACAAAGGCTATAAAATTACATTATTACTTAGACATCGGCGTCGCCTGTGTAAGGAAAAACACCACATCTTATTTAGGTTGTCTTTATGCGCTCTTTATCAAACAGTTAATCGTGAAACAAAATCTGCTTTTAATATGTATTTAACGACTTTACCATCTTTTACCGCCTTTCATATTTTATTACAGATATTTCTTAAAGATCTTCGAAACATTAATAAATTTGTTTCAAAATTGTACAATGCAACAATAAAACAGTAACGCGAGATCTCTAATGTGGATAGCAGTCCCGAAATTAATTCGAACCGAAAAAATAGTGCCAGAACAAACAGTTTTTGTAAGAGTATAAACAATGTTACCTGTTAGAAATAATCTCCCTCATAAAACGGTACTGCTTGTTTGTGATAGTTCTATAAGAATGATGTTTATGCCCTGCTAAATGTATTCCGTCTATAATCTTTGCAAAATTCATAAAACAAACTTAACTTGTTACAAGGGTGAATGATGATCCATACAAGGTTTAGTATTCTATAAAGAAAATGAATTTGATATACTGGATGGTAGAAATATTGGATATTATATTAATTAACAAGAACAGCGGAAAGAACAATTAATCTATCTTTTTCTAATAAAGTGAATAATGGTCCAACTAAAGCTTGAACTACTGCATTGTGCTTATATAAGATGAAGTCTGTACAGCAATGATTTTGATAGATCCTAATGAAGGTCTAGAGAAATTTGGAGCAGATAGAAAAACAAAAACTGACAAGTAAAAATCCAGAGAGAAACAAGAAATTCAACACGAAACGAGTTCTCAATACAATTATACATAAAATAAATGATAAAATAATAAAGAAGCAAGATGAACGAATCAGAACATGCGAACGGCATAAGCCTTGGATCCAGAACATAAATCACATTTGAACGTCTCACTTAAGCAGATTATGTATTGTATTAATAGTTTGATTGTGCAAAATATTGACAATAATGAAAAGTGTGTAAAATAGAATACAAAGTTTAAAAAAGTTAAGCAAGACAATCACTAAAAACAACAAAAAGAAGATGGCCATGAGACGGGGTCGGCTTTTTGCGTCGACGTATCTCCTTATTTGATGTGTAATCGGCTCTTTTGAGCAGACGTTGTGAGGATGTTTGTTAATGTTTGAGGTTCCTTCGGGAAAATGTTGAAGTGGTTGTTTTTACTTTATATACGTTTATTTAAATCATTCAAATAATTTCTTTAACTGACAACTATTTATCCGGATGGAATAACCCCTTCTTCCTAAAATAATGTTCGTTCGATTGTTTGGCGTTTTCCTTAGAGACTCAATGTTGTGGTGTAGGAAAAAATGTATGTCCTAATTATTATATTTCTTTTAATCAGAAGTTCTTCTATATGGAAAGCGACAAAAATTTTGTGAAAAAATATTATTTGTAATTTTTGCTCGTCCGACAAACCGAACATGGTCATACAATATAGCACCTAACCGTTGATTTAAAAATAATTAAGAAATTGAACTAAGAATCACTTTTAAAAGTGTTTATAATGAGGCGGTAACATTGTCTTGCTTTCTATATAAAAGAAAGATAATATTTAGGTCATGTACTTTTCCCTCATCAAATCAATGAGTTTGCATCTCAAAGGAAAACGCCCCGGTACCGAGAATAGTTGCAAATAAAAATGTTGTCGACTCGACGTAAATAAGATATATACGAAGTCTCAAGAGTAGCATTCATACTAAAAGCCAGCTGACTAAGAATGCGGAAGAAACTTTATCCAGAAAAAAGAATAACATTTATCTAGTACACTAGAAACAGTTAAAGAAGAGTTCACTTACCATCTAAGAAAGACAAATAAATTATACAAAATTTGCTTTTTTGTTCTTTTAAAATAGATTTAAAAATCTAAATATTTTAATATGTATGCGGCTTAGTTAGAAAAAATTAACTGTGGTTAGGTTTGGATAACTTTATTTATTTAAAAAAAGTATATTTTGACAAACGTACAAAAAGTTACTTTTAAAGTAAAGAAACCTAGGATAGGTGTCTCACCAGTTAAAAATAAATGCAAAGTTCACAGATCTGATATATCTTGATACATCAAAATTGCAAGATATCTTGGAATCAAATGTCACACCTGTCTCTTTTACAATAACTTTAATGGTTTTGAGTTTACTTTGCATTATACCAGGACAAACATGAGTCGCGATTCAGGCAGTAATTGTCCATTTACTCAACAGAACAAACTCTCTGTGTCTTCGTCTACCATTGTTCTTAACACGAGATTCAGTTGTTTGCTTTTTGTTAGTTTTCACAGATCCTTGCACTTCTTTACAAAACGTGTCGCACCTCAAATGTAATATTAGTTCAGTGTACTATAGGTGTAATAGTTAATTTTCACGTTTTCTATTATTCATGTTTATCATGTTCAAATATCATTGAAGGAAATTTAATTGTCCTAAAGGTGCTTCAATGATTGAGAGGGTATTGGTAGAGCAGTACTAGGGACCAAAATCTAATAGCTAAATAAATGCTTGCGGATTTCTGTTTATAAAGATTGTGTAGAGTATTTATTGGAAAGTTCGTAATTTTATATAATAATCACATAGTTGTTTGAAATTTAAAATACCTATAATAATTCTTTCAGTATTTTTTCCCAATATTAATATTAATCTTCTTAATGTGTTATATTATATTATTCATTGCATATTTTCGATTATTAGATTTATTCAAAGATAGTATTAAATGGATTTTCCCATTAAAAGTAAACATAAATCACAATAATACAAACAAATATTATTTCTAGAGTTCTATCAAACTTATTAAAAAAATATATTGTCAGAAGCAATTTTTGAGTGGATTTGTAATGAAAATTGTCACTTTCTCGAGAGGTATTCAAGAAGATTTAAAACCTACCAAACTCATTTTTAAAATTTCATTATTAATTAAAGATATTACAAATAATATAACTGTAAAAAATTATAATTATGTTGGATTTTACTTTATTTTTTTTATTTATGTTAAATTATACAGTTGTTTAATCAAGGCTATTTAACAAGTCCGAAATAATATTAAATTTAAAATATTTTTGTATGAGTGTCAAAACTTAAGTTTTACATATGTACAGTAATTTTGTTATATTGGCTGCGTTTTATAATTTATTATTTAAAATTTAGATTTGGTATCTTTTTAAATTCAGGAGAAAATAGATTGTAGCGTTCAGATGGCCAGGACCAATTTTATAAGGAGTTCGTTTTGCATTTTGTGGCCACATACACAAATTACATAACTGTTTAAAATTTAATTAAATTGAAATTGCAAACATCTGATGGTTTGATTTGTTTCCATTTGCAGCAGATGGTTATAGTAAGAGTGTGTTGGCGACGTTGTGAATAAATTATCTTTTCCTTTTTTCCAGTTTTATCAAAAACCTCTTCCTTGAAATGCCTGAATATAAGATAATACCTCTGAAACAATACCTTTTATTTTAATAAGATAAAAAATTGCGAGTGAGTCTACGATGTGAAGGCTTCCGAATACTATTAAAATGAATATATGTTTTTCTTTTTGGAAACATTAACGCAATTTTATATACTATGAAAGATTTTGATCATACTTAATAAGACATAAAGCTTTAGATTCTCTAAAGAAATATGACATATTGTAACTTGTATTGCAACGTTGCCACGCAATAACAGTCACCGTTCAATTTTCCAGGATTAACGAAACGTGTTACGTTCCAGGAGACGGACAAACTCGAATGTATGGAATACGTATGGAAAGGTTTGAACTCAGTTATGTTGGGTGAACCATAAGTATGACATCCTACCCTTAAAAGTCCACCATTGCCAAAAGATCCTTTTGGTGAAGAGTGGCACAGTTATCATGCATGGCCTTGTAGGTAGCTATCGTATCCTGTTAGATGATAACGATGGTATCGTACAGAACGAATCGGTGGTAAGTTGTTGGTGGTTTTAAGTGAACGAATCGTCAGAACAGCCTAACTATTTTGATCTACGGACTAACGTAAAGAGCAAGTTGGACATTCTCCAGCGAATAAAGAATGAAAGGAATAGCCTATACTAAACTGAATGTACCATTACATTAATGGTAACCCTTGGGAACTCTACAATGTAACCCTTGGGATAACTGTACTACTAACAATCTTATAATACCTTAGACTATTGTATTAATATATTCTACTACAATATTAGTACTTATATATATATCTTCTTACATATTAGAGCTAGTTTGTAATATGTCCTTAGTCCCATGATATAGGTTAGTGCAATTATTTCTTATATTACAAGCTTTGGAGGAGCTAGGTGGCTGAATAATCTCCTGCAAATAATACAAGGTTTACCTAGGTACGAAGTGTTTGAATATTATCAAGCTAGGAATTATATTACTGTATAATCTGCAGCAAGGAACGTGATGGCTGAATATGTTCCAAGTAGGAACGAATATGCTGAATATTATCCAACGAGGAACTAATCAAAAGAATAGCCCAATCAATAGCAATATACAACTTATACCCTACCGCAAACTATACTAACATATTTATCACTATCAAAAACTACCAATTCTTAGATACAATTATAATTTTATATTTAGTATATGTATTTTACCTTAACTGTAAGAGCTTATTTTGTGTAAGTATACCGTACTTTATAACTATTCCCTTATGATAGGACTAAGCGTATCTTAATATTTAATACTCACGCCCAAGATCCAATTGTAAAGGTGAGTAAGATCCAATTGGAACAACCTTCAACCTTTTCAAGAGGCAAGCCAGATCTCAAAATCCTGGTGTGGCTGCTTATATACCCAACTGCGACTTAAACAAAACACAAGCAGTTCAAACTAAGTTTAACCTTAGTGGGTCTTTCAGGTCCATTCCTCCTATAATAGTCCGAGTATAACTTGATTCCACCTGAGGGAGTAACCAAAATATAAGCAACGCTAACTACATTTGGAGGTGTGGTGGAAAATTAACACTACTTTAATTACTGAAGGAACAACAAATCATATAAATGTCTCCTATTTTTAATATCTCAATGTGTAGAACATTTCCTGGAACCAATCTGTTAATAATTAGGGTATAATCTTGTTTCTAAGGTCTGTGCTTATGAAATTACTTTCACCATAGAGGTGGGAAAGTTCCCCTGAGACGTTTTTAAATGCACACTCCCTTGTTTTAATCTTTGAAGTTTGTTTCACTTGCAGTTTAAGTTCATACTCCGTGAATTTATATACGTGTTCTTCATGTATTTGCACTAAAAACAGTTTTAAATTTATGTCAAGATTTAACTTTATGGTTAGTGAAAAATTGTATAAGAAGAAAAGCAGAAAACATGTAAATGAACAAGGAGATCGAGGAGGCTAGGTAAAGACGAATTAGAGTATATAGAAGAAAGCAACATTTAAAGGGGAACACACAGAGAGAGAGAAAGAAGAAACGAAATTAAATAAAAAGAGATACGATGGTGGAAACCAGGATGTTGGAGAATGGAAAAGGTTAAGGACGAACTAATCGATAACGTGCAAAAGAAGAAAAGTGAAAATGGCAAAATTGTTGACCCAAACGTTAAAGGAAGAAAGAGATGTGATTGGGTAATCAAGAGAAAGGAACCAAAGAAGGTAAGATAATGGAGGAAACGTGAATAGGGGGTGATAGCTGAAATTGTTTTTGGAAGACGAATGACATGAAAATACTCAAGGGAATGAAAGAAGAAGTCACAGATGGAATAGTAGAGCAGTAGATGACGTAAATGAAGTAGAAACGTAAAAAATGATAATAGAAAAGGGGAAAGGAAGGAATCGATGAGAGAAGGGGGACGAAATGTAAGATGGAAATGACAGACATATTTGGATGTTATGACCAGTGGAATGAAAAAAGGAAACTAATTAAATGATAGGTGATAGCAGGAGACTATGAAGCAATAGTAGGGAGGAAGAGATGCAACAAGGACGGACACTTTTAGAAACAAAATGATTGAGAATGAGAGAGAAATGAAAGTAGATGAATTTAAGAAATAGGAAGTTAAGGGAAATACATTTGTTGCAATAAAATTTGCAATAATGTATTCTACAATAAAAAGTAATACAGTACGTAAAGTTAAGTTTAATAGATGCCATGGCGGAGTCGATATGACAGGTATAGTCTGGTATTCAAGGGAAATTAAGTACATTTTGGTGGAAAATATTATTAAAAAATTAGAACTTGTTGTAGCTTCCAGGGTGTTGTGAGTGAAATATTTATTTCATTGTTTGAAAAAGGTAACCGACGCTAACACACATGAAGGCTGGTTTCATGTAATAAAATTTGTACATTATACACAATGTGAGTTAAAACTATGCAATACAACGTAATTATTTCGGTATCGACATACTTAAAAAAATTTGTTTAATGTATTCCGTTATGTTTTATTTCGTTGTATATTTTTTAAATATAATAATATACGTGGTGTTAGAAGCATATGGAAGTGACATAATTTATTTATTATTATTTTGTGTTTATTGTTTTTTCTGGTTTAGAATGAAACACGTAATGCTCCTAAACGTAAAGGTACAATAGCAGCAAATAAACAAGGTAATTAGACTATATAACAGACATAACAAATAACAACCACGCATTAAAGCAATGAATAAATGTAATTAACAATTGAAATAAACTATTTTGTATATTAAAATTAGTTCAAATTTGTACAATAAAATAGAAAGCATCAACACTTAACAGTAATAAATAACGCATATAAGCATAGGTATAAAATAAAACACCAAGAAATAAACAACGTATTATTAAAACATAATAACAAAACCTCAATACAACACTAAAAAAATCAACATGCATTTCAAGATTAGGCCTATTAGGCCAGTCGGTAGAGGTAAATTTAGACCAAAAGTTCCAGTAATTTGCAATACGGCTGAATTTTTTTTTATAAGTACGTTAAAGTATGTAGATTAACATAAAAAAAAGTTTACCAGTCTATCGATTTCCCAAAGTCGAAAAAAATCGATTATCATTTTTTTTTGATTATCCTTAATATTTTGAGCAGGGATGAATATATAGGAAAATAAAAGATACCATCGTGTAGGGGAGGTATTTTTCAACAAAAAAGGTTATATGTATTTATTTCGTCCGAGCAATGGTTTGTCTGAAAAAAATTCGATAATGCAGGTATGTATTTTGCAGCAGGGGAAATCACTAAAAGGGGACATCTTATTCATATATGAAGCGTTTTCTCATTCTAAATCGGCCGAATTTTAATATATCGAATTGAAACTTGAAATAGGAGTTAAAATATATATTTTAAACATTTATGCTGAGTCTCAGATTGTTATCTTGAAAATTACCCCATCTAGAGCCACTTGACTTATTAATGGGTTTCTCGATTTTAGGAGTACCGGACCCACCAATTTATTTTAAACAGCTCCAGTTTAGAAAATTTTCAAAATATCAACCTGAAAGTTTTTTTACAAGTTAAATATGTAGATTTAAACAAGATCAAGGAGTATAAACCTTTTTTATTATTTACTTTTCAAAGCACAAGTAACTTAAAAAAGTATAATTTTAGACCTTTTTAGATTTTCCATCAAAACGCTTGAGTTAATCGGCTGCAGATTAGTCAATTTTTAAAATATAGTTTTTAAAATAAGTATAGCAAAAAACAATTGTGTTTTTAACTTATGTACCAATTTTTAAATCGATATGTTCAAAAATGT
>JAGFPH010002728.1:68993-79715 GCA_018207615.1 Philaenus spumarius | reverse complement strand
TTGTTCACATGATGGTTATTCTGCATTTGGAACGCATTCTCGAATCTCATTAGCTGTTTTTCTTAGCGTACGTGTCATTACATACACGGTTTAGTACTTTTTAGTTTATTAACTGTTTGCTATCATTCTGTGAACTTTAATAAAATGTTTGGTCCCAATCTACCACTTTTACATATCCTTAGTTTAATACAAAACATTATTTACTCTTATTTTAAATTATATCTTTAAGATGTTATGTACAGTCAGTCTGATTATTATTTATGGCGCAAAATTTGAATGTAACAGCTGTTAAATCATATTATCATTACTAATGTACTGTTGTCATTGAATTATAAATACATGTACATGACAACATATTATTGCTTGGCTTACTTGGCCCTAACTTTAATTAGTGTTTCGCCTGAACTTTTATAAAGACGTTTTTTGTAGAACGTATGAAACCGTACCAAAATCCGTCTAGAAAATATAATAAGTAATAAAATGTTATGCAAAATGACTTGATGAATAAAGTAATTATAATTCGAAGAAATATTTGTTACTAGCCAAGTATGGGATCGTTATAGAAAGTACTTTGTGCCTTGACTTGGAATTACATTTATAGGAATACAGTTATTTGTAAAAAGTAACTGTCAGGATTAAGTGATTTATAATTGAGATAGAAATAACCATTCTAAAATTAAGAATGCATTAATTTGTTTGATAATATTGCTGCATACTCTACAAAATGTAATCCGTTGCAGTAAAACCAAATACTTTTATTAAAGCCGTAATCACTGTAGACATTGTAAGACATCCAGAAACTGCAGTGCAGTCCTATACAATACGTGCTGTTCAAGCTATAGTGGGGATTTAAGAGTAAGGAGGTTGTTTTACTGTTTTAGAACTACTTCAAAAATTCAATCATTAATATTCAAATATATTTTACATATTATTTTGAATTATTCTGTGTCATTTAATTATTCTGGGTAGACATTTTATCTTTTAGTGTATAACTTTTTTCATATAATTTCGAACAGTTTACCGGTTAAAAAGTCAAACGGAAAAATTCAACCTTACAGAAAATTTACAACGGAAAATGTTTACCTTCTTTTATCGACTGACACAATGTTTTTTAAGTTTTTTTTTTATAAAAAAATATAGATTTAACGGCAACAGCAGAAAATAAACGGTACCAGGAACTAGCACATACTTTCTCACAAACATATATGTTTAAATTATTAAACAGATTGACTGTGACTTCATAATTATTGTAGGAGATGTAGGAGAAGTGATTTATTAAAGTATGAGATTAACTAATAAATATTATTATTATTATCTAGAGAGAAAACTATTCGATCGATTTCGAACAAATTTGCACAAAACACGTCAATTATAGATTCACAAAAAAAGGTTTTGAAAATGTTTGAAAAAACAACCCCCTTTATGACCAAAAACCCCCCAAAATCAGTTGTTATTATTATTATTATTTTCTAAACGAGAATTTTTAGAAATATGCTGTTTTTTGCATATCGTAGGGTACATTAAAGGCTACAAATTAGCAAAATTTTATCAAAATCGTTAGAGCCGTTTTTTTATAAAAAAAATAATAACTGATTTTTTGGGGGTTTTTTGCCGAACGGGGAATTGTTTTTCAAAATTTTCCAAAACCATTTTTTATGCATCCATACAGGCCTACCTGACATGTCCGGTGCAATTTTTTTTTTAAATCTATCGAATAGTTTCCCCTTCTAGCTTTGTATACATACAGTCATACATACAGACATACAGACAGACATTTTGTAAAAACCACTCAGGGGGTCCCAAAACGGATCCACAAAAATCTCAACATCTATTTTTTTTTTGCGATCACTATACTTTCCCTATACTATAGTATAGTGAGAAAGTAAAATAGTGCCAAATAATTTTATAAAAAAAGCTACAAGATAAGCTATCTGTACTTAGGTGTAGTATTAATAAAACTTCTAAAATATTAGCGTTCTGAGTTAAGTTGTGTAAACAAAGAAATACGCTATAAAATTTAAATGTTTTGGAAAAAGAAGTTAACATGGTCAAACTGAATTATTTTTCTAAACAAAAGTTTTTCCTTTCGCTATTTGTTATGATTTAAAGATAATTTCAACACCTTTATATATATTACTAGCTGACCCGGCAAAAGTTGTTTTGCCATATAAATAATTTTCAAGTAATTTCTAGTGTAGACAAAAAATAGCTTAATTATTGTAAGTGTTTAAGAATGTGGTATATGCGTGAAATAGGCATGGAGCGCTGCGAACGATGAGGGAATATATAAATAACAAAAGGCAAACATTAATTTTAAGTTATTATAATTTATTCTTCCCCCCCAAACCCCCACCCCCCCTTTGGAGTTGGTGATATTGTAAGAAATGAATGTACCACTTCTGGCCCGACCCGGCTTTGCACGGATAGACAAATCAACCTGATACTAATAATTAGCCCAAATGTTTTAGTTCATTGTAAAAAAAAAGAAAGAAAAAAAAAAAAGTTCATTGTAGGCCTAACCTAAAATTATATTCAGTTTTTGATCCAAATCAGTTGTTGATCAAAATCAGCTGTTTTAAGCTTTTCATACGAACAGCTGTTTTTTGTGCCCATGATAAAATCAAAAGAAATCTTTCTTCTTCTTCCTTAAGATTGACCTTCCATAAGATTAACATTGAAACTTTGAGGGCCACTGGGGCGTAGCCCTTATCACTAAGGGGTATGAAAAATAGATGTTAGCCGATTCTCAGACCTACTCAATATACTCACAAAATTTCATGAGTATCGGTCAAGCCGTTTCGGAGGAGTACGGGAACGAACATTGTGACATTTGACACGAGAATTTTATATATAAGAATAATGGTTAATTATTTTTGTGTGAAAATTGTAATTTTATTTCACAGTGATAATAATTAAGTAAGCAAAGAAGCTTTTTCTATATATCTTTCAGAAGCAAACTATGTTTAAAACTATTCAATCAAATAATACAACGAAATGTTAATGTTCTTAAGTGTAACACACTCAGTTCACTAAATTTTGATACTAAACATGCGTGCTAGATTAATTTCCATGCGTTTATATATAAATCGCTTCTTATATAAATATTTAACTCACACCTGTACCATGAACAAGAAGCAAATTCATGTTACTAATCATAGAAGTGTACAAGTACAGGTAGTATTGATAAATCATCTGTAGTTTAAAATTAATTGTTAGATGTTATAAAAAACTATATATATTTATTAAGAATAAAACAGCACCTATCTCTGTAAAGAAAATATTGTATCATACGTAGTTTTGGCTCCGTTAAAAAATTTAAATGATTTTTTTCAGAATTTCAACCATTAAATTACTTTTTTAATGAACAGTTACTACAAAGGTTGAGAGCACTGTGGCGACAAATTCACAATGATTGAATGAAACCCCGAATCATAAACAGAAGGAACAAAAACAATAACAAAACAATTTAATGGAAAGTTATGTTTAATGTACTAACCTTCTATTTGAGGTTTGGGTTTCATTCAATCATTGTGAACAGTTACTAGTATAAAATTTGGAAAAGAAGTGTACAAAGAAAGTACATATTCAGGGAGAGGAAGCCCCCAGCTTGACAAGGGTAAACACAACACAAATCAAATCAAGTTTGTACACATTGTGTTTACAACAAACATCTTTAATATTTGAAATTACATTTTCCCATACAATCATTCTAAATAAATATTCAGAGTCGTCCTAGATTGTTGGGTCAATACATAGGCAGAAACTCTGATCATTCCTACCAACCTTGTTTTTGTTTGTTTTTTTGTAATGGAATATTCGGACTTTACTCCACGTTCTTAATATACGGTCGAACATTTTGATCTTTCTGGTATTGGAGAAGTAAACCACTTAAAAGTATAGAGATAGTTTTCTAAACATTTTTGTATAAGAATCATTTTATCAATCTATAACTATCACAATTGACATAAGTTATACATTTGACGACTGTACCTATAAATTTATTGGCATGTACACGCTGCTTCGCTCGCAGATATGAAAGAATATCGTGTAAATTTTACAAGTGTAGAATTTTGGATAAAAAAGAACCCAAAAGTTTTGAAAAAGAACCCCAGGAAAAAGAATTGTGTTCTGTATGTTTACATGCTTTTCTTCAACTCACTACCGTTCAACCGGTGGACCGGTGCGTGGACCGGTGCACGGTCGCATCGGCTCTTTCCGGATCGCCTCGGGCAGCTCCGTAGCACATTGCGATACGACTGCGTTCTCGCATACGTATATTAACCAAAAAATTTACCTTCGGATAGGGGGGGTGTTGGCCCTGAGGACATCACGCCCCATACTTTTTGTATGTGTTTATTTTGTGAAAAGTAAAAATATTGCAAACTATAAAGCCCCATTACAATATCAGATTCGCTGAGGAAGAATTAATTTTAAATGTGGGTTATTTTTTAGTTCGAGTCTATTTATGTTATTCATGGATAGGAAAGCAAGTTTAAAAAGGTTTCATTTATTTCATTATTTTTACTTTTAGAAATAGAAAAGAATATTGAACTGAGTACATTGTTTTATTTGTGTAAGTCCCAAACATAATTTAAGAAGCGGTTGACTATGCGGCCAAGAAAAAAATACTTTATTATTTGCTTGTTTTCAACAAACAGAAAGAAATTTGCATTTATACTTAATTACTTGTACTTAAATACTTGTAATTAATTACTATCAAACTCTTAAATTTGCAAATTGACTTTACTTTTGTTGTTTAATTTCCTCCAATCAGTGCAGATTCTTTGCAAAACTAAATCCAAATACAAACAACAAATTAATTAATAAATCTTGAGACTGGTTTAAGGGAAAAGAATTTCTGACAGTTAAACAAACAGCCCTAAAATAAACAACCAGTTCTTTTCCGGCGTTAAAGGTACTTGAATTTATTTTGTTGAAATAATTTTTTAAGCCTGTTCGTCCTTTCTGGTAAAGTGCTACTATTTGCTGGTTAAGTTTATCAACTATTAAAATAAGGTTATTGTTTTTTACTTTCTCCACCCTATACGTAGTATATGGAGAAAGTATTGTTTTCGTAAAAATGTTCGAATTTTAATTTTCAGTTGAATTATCTGTTTTGGTGCTCCCAGAACCCCAAAAAATTGTTTAGTGCAATTATCTGTGTTGGTGCTCTCTGAACCCAAAAATATTTTTAGTGCAATTTTTTGTTTTAGTGTTCCCTGAACCCAAAAGAGTGTTTTTAGAGTGGTGTCTGTCTGTATGTATACACGACCAGAGAGGACACTATTGGTCCGATTTTCATGAAATTTGGTATGTAGGTACTAAACCCTAATATCTATAGGCGTTTTTTGCATTTTTAGAATTTTTAATTTGTATGGGTAATTTACCCCTAAAAACCCATAAAAAACGACAAAAATGCAAATTTCTCAAAAACGGCTCTAACGATTTTGATCAAATTTTCAGTATTTATAGTGCTTAAGATGCCAAACAAAATGACACCACCCGCTTTTATCAAAACTTCGGCGTTTTATAATTATAGGGAAATGTTTAAAAATAAATAAGTTTGTGTTGTCAATCTAGCATCGCGGCGGCGACCGCACGGGGTAGCACCACGGTAGCGAGCACGACCAGTAATTCAAAGGTCGCGCGATCGAATCCCGCCTGGGACAATAACTTTTTTATACGATTGACGTAGGTAGAATATTATTTTTTGTTTTGTTCTAAAAAGTAGTAAAAAATAAAATGATTAAAAACAATATTATTTTGACTACAGTAAGTTGGGAGAAAGTTTGGGTCAGTTAACTGATACCGTTTATTTTTACTGTAAATTATAATTTTTTATCCTTTTATCTTTTCCTCTAATTGTATCTTGTAGTTATATGGTATCCTGTTTTGGTAGCTTGTATGGTTTTTTAGATTTATTACAAATTTAAAGAATTACGAATAATGGTTACTCTTTTCCATTTTCGTTACCATTTTTTATTAATAAAATAATATTGATCACAGGTAATTATTTCAACAACACGCATTTTTTATTTAACTTTTATGTATATATTAAAATTATTTAAAATACGAGAAAATAAGATAAATACGAGTTACTCCATATATAAGTTCAATGGTTATCCTATTTCATACATAAATAAGTCTTAAAGAAATAAGTCTTATATTAATATAGGTTACTTTTGTTAAATATAGGAAAGAACCTTTTGTATACGAATATACTTTTGTTTGATACCTTGAACGAATGAGAACAAAGTGACCTGTTTTTGGAAAAAGAAATCCATGTGGTATTGTCAGTCAAGAAATGTTTAGCCAAGCATAGGATACCTGTGTAGGATCTACCCAATTCACATGATCTTGAACCGTGTGACGTTTCCTATTCCACAAGGTTAGATTAGTACCGAAAGGAACTACATTTGAGTAGGTTGAATCTACGAAAGAAAAATAGTGGAAGACCATGAACATACTTTCTGAAAATGATTTCAAACACTCGTTTGATCACTGGAAATTTCGCATGGAATAGAAAGTAGAGGGAGTATATTGAAAGCGGGTTGAAGCTGTGAAGAAATACAAAACACACAATTTTCAACATTAATCCGGTTTTTATTTAGCCAAAAAAATTTTAATACTATATTGCCGAAAATCCAGTTTAGATTTCGAATGAGGTTAGATCCCTATTTTCTTATATCTTCAAAACAAATTATAATATTTTAAAATAATAATTAATTGTTGTGATATTGTCAAATTATTTATTAACAATACTGTACGTTTATAATAAACAATATTATTAGTTGATCAAACTTGAGTGTTGGCATGGGTAAACCTAGGTCGGGCGTAGTGTAGGCAATCTGGATGCATGTTTGAAAACGTCCTGCATTCAGGTGTTATAGCTAGAAGTAGTTGAGTGTGCAAGATGTGAGGACAGCATTTTATCAGAGGATATTTCTTAAATTATAATTTTTGTTTATTTATCAACCAATCATCATCTTTGTCATACGAGAAATTATAAATTATGGCTAAAATTACTCCACAGCCACATCTTCGATTTCCATTCTAGGTAGGTAATAGGAGGGGGATAAAAAATAGACCAAAAATGGACCGTCAAGATCCGGATTATAAATATTTGAGCTATTTTAATAATAAACAAATAAATAAAAAAAATTGAACTGATAAATAAAAAAAAATATAATATAAGAAACATTTAATATTACAATACAAAAATGTATGAGGAAACAGCGCATTTAAATAGAAATATTATGAAACCAAAGAAAATTAGTTACTTTTATTTAGACAGTCATTATTTATACATTTACACAATTAAGTATAATAGTCCAGTCAGTGAATTGCCAAAAGGGGGGGTGTCGAGGGCATAGAGAAGGGGAAGCATTTATGTTTGGAAATTTGTTTTGAGGTAAACATACTAAAAGCCCCGCCCTTATCCTTACCGCTTCAGGAGGGGGGATGTAAATTTTTCGAGTTTTCGCTTATATCTCTAATTTAGTCGTACAGAAAATTTGTTTAGTTAAAAATTAAAGCTGCCACTATTTGCTTCAAGAATGTTTCTATTCATTTTTATCGTATCTGTTATAGTCGTAATATTCGCTAACAAAAATTGACAATTCCAGGAAAGTTTATTTTCTCTGCAAGTTTTTCGTCAATTTTGACTTTCTAACTCCTGTTTTTTTTACATATTGTTAATATGTATATATAGTATTAATAATAACTGATCAAGTATATGAGCTTAAGGTAACTACTTATGATCTTGGCCAGAACAAAAGTTTTATCAATAATGGTTTAAGCGGTGAGCGGTTAACGGTAATGGGATAATCGGTACACGAATGAAAGAGCAAGTAGTGAACGTGGTTTTTTATAGGACTATTGTATCCACAATATAAGCAAATATTGAATTCGAGGTTGAAAATATGCCAGGGTGTCAGGTTCTTCTTTTTGTTCAGGCAGACATTTTACCATAGTGAATCATCAAAAAATATCAAATTTGAAATAACTCAAAAATTAGCTCAATCTTGCCTCTTTAGCAACATTGTATTTAAATTTCTAAAATAATGTGTAAATCTAAATAATACAGGATGCAAATTTTATGATTATTAGAATTTACATTTTGTGTATTCTGCTACAGCATAGCTCAATACACAGTGTATTGATAACAAAACAAACACAATACTATTTTACCGTACTAGTTTGCAAAATCATAAAAAATATTTAAAATTTATAAAGTTACATTCTTTAAACAAACTGTAAATTATTTAATAGTCAGTTTTATACATTGATTTACTCGAAAACTTCTAAAGAGGAATTTGGTGTATGCATTATTATGTATTCTAACGTCGAATAAATTACACAAAATATAAACATTTTCTAAACAAATGTAATAGATAATAATATGTGAGTGTCCATCAATTCTAACGGAAAGAAAACAAAATTTAAATTTGCCCAATATACACAAAGGAACTATACACTTCACTGAAGGAGAGAAATGAAATATTAAAAATCTAAAACAAGTACAAAACCAAAGGTTTTAATCTATTTAAAATACTCATCTTCTAGGATTTTTTCCTAAGTGATAATATAGCGTTGAAAGTAAGAAGTGGTACATACATATAATATATATGATTTGAAACTAAAATATACTGTGATTGCAGAGTTTGATTTAGTTTGGTTTATTTTATTACTTTAGTGATGGCACTTCTGTTGTACAAAATTATGTAATATATTTTTAACAGTATACATACTAAATATAATTTACCTTATTTGTGAGGTAGGTAAAGTTTCACTGCAGCCAACGCTAACTAGAAGTTGTGTAGCCTATCCCGTCGTTCAGGTGGGGATATTTTGCTCTAAACAAGTATTCTTCCAGGTAACATTAAAAATGTATTTTTCCTTAGTTGTATATTTTTTACATCACCTACGTTTTATGGGGTAGACTAAAATTAAATATTATAGGAATAACGTATGTTCATTTGACAACATTGCTAATAATCGCTGTTTGTGTTCCTCCTGAATTTAAGGATAAACCAGAACATTTTATTTCTCTTTTGTCACATTACGTAAGGTTAGTCATTTTGATTTTAGTAGGTTATAACTTTTATAACTTATTTCATCTTCTTTTGAAAACTTGAAATAAAACTTTTAATGACAAGTTATGCTATGTCTGTGTTAGAAAGACTGTTCTGATGGATAGTCATATAGGCATAACTACTATGATAATTGTATAAATAACCTAAAAATTAAATAAATAGTTTTAACCCAATACAATACACAATACAAGTTTATATAATAATGTAAGGTACAGTACAGTAGAAGTTTAAATAATTTATTTTTGTTTACTCAACCAAAACATATCTTCCAATAGTTTAGAAGAGTTGTTTATTTTTAAGACAGGCAAAGTATATTACGAATGATAATTAGTACTAGCTATATTGTAGCAAACAATTAAAAACAGATAATTTAAATATTTACCGAGCGCTTTCAGCTATAAAATAAACGAGAAATTTATCCTTGATGTATTTACACTTAGGATATCCTAGGGGTGCTATATCCTGGTGGAGGCTGCTAATCTTATTGCGTTGTGACAGATCCAATTCCAGCCGTGGATAATACGGAAAATTGTATAGGTGATTTAGTCTTCGTGGTGCTTATACATTATGGATATTTCTTCTGTATCCTTAAGATGCAATAGAGATTGTCCTTGTAAATAATTTTAATTATATTCTAGTGGGAATCTATACTAGTATCTTATAGAGGCAAACTATTTTGTTGTGGCAATGTTGGAGAAATCTCAAGAACCAGTTTGTCTGGTGAGTACATAAAGTATCCTAAGTAGCTTATTCGTTTTGAACAATATATAATTATATAATTTAATAATTTAATAAAAATCTGTAATGTGAGGTTATGTACACATTTAGCATTGAGTTGAAGTTGGCTCGGGAACAAATGAATGTTAATATACACACAATTGACTGAATCCATCAGTTTAACTAAATAACACCATAGTTGGTTACTTTAAATATTAAAAGACAATGTTTTAATTTGATAAATTTGTAGGTATGCCTCATTAATTTTTAAATTACTATTACTGAGTTATTATTTGCGTTATTATTATTTGATTAAATAAAATGTTATAACCTTACACCCTTATGCACCCAGAAAGTGTGGTTTTTACAAAATTAACAAATAAAAGATATGATTAGTTTTTAAAGTAAAACCACAAAATTCAGAACAAATATGTAAATTATTTTTATTATTAATCATATTGAACCATTAGTTCAAATTAGCAGCTGTAAAACCTAATTAGGATTAGTAACACAGTAAAGCGTTACAATTTTATAAAAAGTTATTTTAAAAAGCCTTGACCAATATACAAATTTATATTGGATGGCTTATTAAAATAATTACATTCGAAACAATTTATTTATAGCTTGCTAAATTCTCGATAAATTCTAAATGTTCGAGGTTCAAACTCACTAAGCGGAGTCCATAATCTAATACCGCATGGTCGAGGTACAAACTCACTAAGCGGAGTCCGTAATCTGATACCGCATGGTCGAGGTGCAAACTCACTAAGCGGAGTCCGTAATCTGATACCGCATGGTTGAGGTTCAAACTCACTAAGCGGAGTCCGTAATCTGATACCGCATGGTCGAGGTACAAACTCACTAAGCGGAGTCCGTAATCTGATACCGCATGGTCGAGGTTCAAACTCAC
>JAGFPH010002728.1:49948-62087 GCA_018207615.1 Philaenus spumarius | reverse complement strand
ACCCTTACTGCAGTGGTTGACCAAAACAAAGTCACGGAATAACAAACATATTACTCCTATAAGTAGACTCAATAAATTATTCCCATTCAAAATTGTTGTACATCTTCTTCATATTATTGAATTCATTTGTCTGCACATTGTTTTGCATCCGTAGTTCTTAGTACAAGGGGTCAATTATTTATTGAATATCTTATTTAAATAGGATGAACTTCAAAATCTGCGTCTGTAGACATAGACAAAAGGGGTTATTCCTGTTCTGCACAATCATCACTTCCTTATCAACTTTATTTGGTTCCCCCTTCAATCTCTTCCTTCCTTGTTCCCCATTAATGTTCCAATTATTTATCATTTCCTCTTTCTACATCGCTGGCATTTTTATCATTCTTCGCTTCTTTTCTGATTTTACGCTATCACCACACCGTTCTGCTCTTACTTCATCTCTTCTTCTTTGTCCCTACTCGTTTTCTTTTTGGATTTTTCATCCTTGTTCTCCTCTTTCTATCATTACTTTTATAACCCAATATTATTACTATTTTCCCTCTCGTTTATTCCGTCTTTTCTTCTTCTCCTTTATAAAATTTTTAAAATTTGTTATAGCTTAAAATAATTTTAGAGAGTATTTAAACGTAAATTAAGATTTATCTGCAAGTGAAAAAATATAAATTTGAATTTTAAAAACTAGAAACTGCGCAAGTCGTCTCAGGGGTCCTCTTATTCTGTCGCTATCGTAACGTTAGAAGTTTAACCCCTCGAGCTGAGATTATTCGCCAATAAATAATAGATAACAGATCCTGGAAAACTTTTACACGGTAAGATATTAAACATAAGATATATTCCTTTTACTGGTCGTTCTTTTGGTATTGATTTTTTAAGTGTTTTCTTTCTTTGCATTATTGTAGATGCACCTACTGTTAATTTAAAATAAATATTCACATACTCTAACATCTCAGAACATTGGCGGATCTACCATTTGGGCTAACGGGCTTAGGCCCCCCCCCCTCTTAGGCTCCTAAACTTACACTAGATAAATAGGCTCACTGCAAAAAAAAAAAATATATATATATAACAATTTGAGAAAAACTGAAAATGAATTAATTTGTATGCGGTAGCCTACATTACTTTAAATGGACGGGTTTTGTTACTTTTCATTTTACCGTATAATTTAAACGGTAAAACTAGTGAAAAGATGGAACACTTTTTTGAGACTTCGACTCGTCCGGACAGAACACACGAATTGAAACTACGACTTTTTAACTCTCAAAATTGGGTTTCCCGTACAAAATATAAAAAAACATAAGAAACGATACCCCACACAGAATTTTCAAAATGTTGACACATTATTTTCAAAATGTTGACCAAAACACGTGACCCCGACTCGATAAAACTTTTAAACTCTCTAAATCAGTTTCCCTGTACCCAAAAACATATAAAACGATACCCCACACTGTGTTTTCATAATTTTGACCTAATAATTTCTAAAGTTTTACCCAAAAACGTGACCACGACGCCCTACGACTCACGCTAGAAAGCTCAAAAGCTTTACAACTCTAAGCAATAAAATTACGAAGATTTCTGTAGAATCAGAAATTTTCTACGACGTCTGTGAATGCTTATATCATGTATTATACAGGAAAACAGACACACACAAAATTACTTATCAATACTTCTTCATTCTAGTGCGAGCCGAAGTAATTAATAATTCATGATTTATTTTGTTTTTTTGCCTTACTGGACTGGATATATTTACATAAATACCTTAATTACTTTTAATGCTCGCAGTCCTGTTTTGATCACTGTTTATTCGGTGACGTACGTTTCGCCTTTTTTTTCAGTCATTTTCAAACCGTTTATAAATTTGTTTTTAAATGATTTGCATTTGTCTAATCCGCGTCAAAAACTATAATTATACATAAACACTCCACAAACATTAACATAAAAACACAAACACACGTAATGGGACATGAATATGCCGATGTAGTTTCTTTTAAAAATAGCAACTCGCACACGTGCACTCTGGCCCGTCCTTTTATCAGTACTGATTTGTTATCTGTATAGTTTTATTTATTTTGGAGATTGAAGGGTTTCGCCTCTGATAATATTGTCAAACAAAGCGTGGGATTGGAAATGTATCTTCTCGTTCAACAAGGAGCTTGGGTCTAAAATAGTAGCTTTATAAATTAAATGTGGAATTATTCAATTACGTTCATGGTTGGTCCTTTGGCGAAACGTACGTCACCGAACAGTGATCAAAACAGGACTGCGAGCAGTACAAGGAATTAATGTATTTATGTAATTAGTAATTGTTATGTACCGGTATTATAAAAGTAGGTTTTAGTCCTAATTCAAATTCAAATAAATTAACCATTGTGTTAGAGCTATGAGCCAGTAACCACTGAAAAGGCAGAGAGGAGCTTTTCAGTTTTAAGACGTTTGAAGATGTACCTGAGGAGCATAATCAATGGGTTATTCCCGACTCAACGGCCTGGCCATAGCCAATATCTTAAAAGAGATAGAAAAATTGATATTGAAAATGTTATAAATGTGTTGTGTCAAAAAAATCTAGACGTATGATAATTGAAAATTGGGAACATTTAAAAACATCAAATAAGGAACATATTTTTATGTTTGTGATTTTTTTATAAATAAATAACATTGCTGTATTAACATTATTTTGTTTAAAACGAATAAACCTTTTTAGATACCACATGACATATTGTAACATGTGTAACAGAGGTTTTTAAATTTATTTTGTTAATAATTATAAAGTGCAATGAACCACATTTATTTCTGACTAAGCAAAAAGAAATAAGTCAGTAGAATTTATATTTGAAAGTGCTTTTGTTTTGTTTACTGCTTAATTTCTTGTTACGTCCAGGCACAAATGATGAAGAAACATTAGTGTAATTACATTATTATGATTCGGCCTTTTTTGAAAATATTGTAGTTAAAATTAGTCTGTACAGTATCTGCAATAACAGCCGTTTTAAAACATGACTAATATTATATTTCATCACTAGGACCGAAATTGACGCTTTTTGATACGAGCTCAAGTTTAACGACCGAGGCGAAAGCGAAGTCGGAAAACGTGCTAGGATCAAAAAGCCACTTTTGGCCCGTGTGATGAACGATAATTTTCATCACACTGTCATTAATAGTAAAAATAATAAATTTCATATATATTTTTTCAAAATAACCTATCGTTTGTCAATAACATTCCTGAAGTACAATGACACATAGTTTACGTTTACAGCAGTAACTACATTATTGAGATCAGCTGATTTTAATATCAATAGTGATACAAATAAGAACCTTCCTTAATTCTAAGAATTTACATTCGTTGTTTTTTAAGGAAAAAATTATCTTGTCTTTAGTGTTTTATTCTGTCATTAATATTAATAGATACAATACACTACTACCGATACATGTACATGAATAAACGCATTCTACTGATGTAATTTTTTAAATAATAAGTTAGAAATTTATTTGTAGTTAAAAAATAGGCTATGTAGTTTTTATTGTTAGGCCTACTCACGTTTGTTTCTTTGTTAAAATCGTTATCATATCTAATAAATTAATAAGACAACATTTCAAAAAATAATTATTATTGATTGCTCTACTGGTGTTATAATTTATAACTAACTTAGAGATCGGCATACATCTCCAGCTGATTTTGCCGATCTAAACCGAGAACGCGCTATTTCCAATACTTACTGCTGATAAGTGACTATTGTCGATACAGTGTGATGAAAAGGGGTTTTCCTATTAGCTTTGTTATGATTTTGGTAGTCTTAAACTGCATTAAAATAATGTTTTTAGAAGCTATTTTTTTACAAAATTTAAAAAAGGGGTGGTATTTAGCCCCCACCCCTTTGCTCAATCCTAGATCCCCTGCCTCAGAAGAATAGAGTTATTATGAGAAAAGAAAAGAAATTACTAATAAAAGAAATTTGATTTTTTCGTACACATTTTATACGAAGCTAAAGCCAACAATTTAGACTTTTCAGGAATATTTCCTTCAAGAAATCTGGCAAATTCTAATAATACCTTTCAGACCAGATTCTAATAATACCTTTCTTGAACACCGTTTTCAATCAATATTATCTTGTAGATTGTACTGCAAAATGTTTGATCACATACAATATTTCTGATTTTGCCGAAGTTTCCCACCATAATTTGATTTCAAACATAATTGGAGATTTAAGACATAAAATCTAAAGAGAGTTAAAAAGCATAATTTCTTGAATAAAGATCTTCAAGACTGCTTAAATTTTCGACTAAAAATAAGTCGTACCGTTAAATGTTTTGTAACTAGTTAGAAAATCTAGAAAACTAAATCATAGTTTGGAATTTAAATCATTGTAACAAAATGTTAAACTTGTGAATTTAATTTAACTACTGGAGTTGGAAGAAATGTTTTAAAATAAATGTAACTTAAAAGTTAACCGTTTGATTTATATTAACAGTTTAATACTGGTCCAAGGAATGCTTCAGAAATGTTACTTCTACCAATTAATTTTGTTCTAAGAGTTTACAACGTCAAATTATAAAACAACCATCAGCTGTATAGTTTATCGCATAAACACGACCGACTTTCATATAAGACTATTTTAAATCAGTATCCAAAATCACTTTTAATAAAACATTTTCGAAGAATTTTATGATACTGTTATTGTAAAAGCCAAAGTAAGTCAACAACAATTAATTGTATATATTGATGACGATGACATGTAAAATTCTTGGTGTAATCAATCTCTTAAAGACTTCAGTCTAATTTAAATATATTTCCACTTCACTAAACTTTCTTTAAAATTATTTAGAATACAATACCTAGATTAAAAATTTTATTTTTTTAATGTCTTTTAAAAATCCTTTTATTATATTTTTTAAATTATATATAAATAAGTTGTCAAAAATTGTAATAAAGATTTATTTATATGAAATTTTATACCGTTAATAAATTAGTAGATTACTATTAAATTAATAAATTATTCAAATTATAAAACCGTTCATGTAAAAACATTGTTTTTCCTTGGGATTCTTTAAATAACTAATTTATCTTTTCATATAAATTGTAGAAGAGATAAGATTCTATTTTATGAACCCTCCCAAACATCACCAGGGTGTTATAGAACTCCTTGGTTCAGCAGTTTCTAGCCACATTTAATCGATAACTTTTAGAGATTAGATTCTACAAAACAATTCCAAAAGTTCAACAAGTCGCAGTTTAGAGGAAAAACATAGTTGTTTTTACTAAAGGTCCGTATTTTGTGTCCTTATTAATAACCTGGAATGGAAACTCTCGAAAAAAAATAAATGCGAATAGACGGGTTCGAACTTGACAGTCCTAACCAAGAGTTTGAAGACCACCGCTATACAGCTTAATACTGTCTGTCATATTTAACACTCCAGTGGGTAACTTTTTATCCCACTTTTAATTTCCCATTTTCGGTGGATAAAATATTTTTAAACTTTATATTTTAGTATGATAGTGACCTACAACAGGCATATAAGTTTTCTAGACCATATTTACTACAATTACTACTATATGTATTGTTATTGTTAAATCAAAACGTGACAGGTTCTAAAAAGTGGTATTTTATTTTGATTCAAATATACAAACGAAGTTCAATATAAGAAAAGTTTTAGTCAAAATGAGTACAAAATATAGGTAAAAGAGACATATGAGGCATAATCTATATTTACACATATTTGTTTAACTTCATCTCATTGATAGCATCTGTCACAAACCATTTTGATGTGGGTCTGGCAGGCACGGTTCGGCATTTGTCGCAAGTCTTCCTTGTTTTCTTGTCTGCTGCTCTTGGACAAATGTGACATCGACTACCAGTTCCTATTGGCGGTGGCTGCTCTTGAGGCTCATCGAGTTCTTCAACACCCAAGAAAAGCTTGTATCTGCTTTGGAGTTGCTTGGGTATTGATTCGAGATTCATCCGACGGTGAACAGCAGGTTTCATCAGCTCTATGGCCAAAGTTGTCAAATATTCCCTTCTAATGACATTTTCATAGTTGTTATTTGTCCTAAAAATATTCAGGGCATTTGCGACTCCGATGTTGAGCAGATGAAAAAAGGGCCAATGGTTCTGGAATTTCTGCAGACGTCATACTGGTGGCACATCTTATCGAGTATATCAACTCAAAACTTCGTTTCGTTGTAATCTCTTATAATAACAGGTTTTCTCTTGTCATTGGTGTGAGGGTCAATTTCACCAACTCTGTGCATTGTAGACAAAGCAATCACAGCCTTACCATTTTTCTGGACATATGATACCAAAGTAGGCTAGCCACAAGCTACTCTTTAGTTCTCTGTCTTTAGCCAAGATCTCTTCCAAAATTGGATTCAATTGTTCTTATGTAAACATTAGTATAAGTGACAATTTTATTTATTACATTATCATCGAAAATGCATTCAAAGCTGTGAATGTGTGTTTTGACATTTTTAGAAAGACATCTATGTCCAGGCCTATGGAAGTTAGGTATTATATTATGAGCCGGTGTTCGAGATGTACGCGCAATTTGAGGTTCTATGTACCAACTAGTTCCTTAATCTTTGACAATGTGAAATTCGCGGCTATCAACGTTAAAACTCACCGCTACTGGTTCGTCGTCCTGTTTCATAGATAGGTGTGGAACCATTTATATTATTATTTGTTATAAGAAGCCTTACCTCATTACTGTCATGAGAATAATGTTCATCTTCTTTAACAGGATTTATTTCAATAAAGTCCTCCTCTGCTTCATCGGGATCTTCAGGGCCTAACACGCTCTCACAATCACTCTCCAATTCTTCTAACCACTTACGCAATTGGTCCCGATCACGATCAGACATTTTATTTGGAATAAAACAATAAAAATGTAAAACAAAATATTCCACTAAAAACTCAATAGTTGAAAAAAAAACACTGACACCGTTAGCCGCGAGGGGGAATAAGTTACCCCAAGTAGCGCACTTGTATAGAAAGTCGATAAAACACAAACAAAAAGTATTAAAAGAGAGCTGAAACTGTTCTAATAGGTTCAGAGAGAGGAAGAGAGAAGGTAACGGGCCATTCAAGGTCACCAGTCTTGCCAACTGTCAATGGCAAGAAAAACAAAACGCCTGGGGTAATAAATTAACCCGCGGGACCAATGGAGTGTTAATATTGAAAAAGCTAACAATCTCAATCACAACTAGTTTTCTAATAGAGTTACTAAGTAGTTAATATGATCCCATTGTTAGCCGATATTATTTTGTACAACTCTTACATAATTTTAAAATATTAAAAATAGCAGGAAACATTTCGTTTACTGTACGGTAGGGTTTTCACGTACTGTATTACGCTCTTAAAACATAAGTAGATAAACTAGTTTAAACAATTTTTCATGGTCCTTTTACAACGTTCATACTTATAGCATCCAAAATAAAAAATCCGACAGTAAACGTTTGCGACTGTGACCTAAGTACTTTAGTGGATTCAATGTAGCTTAAAAATATTCATTGTTTTGAAATAAATCTGTCCTACTTGTATTCATTCAAAATCTGTTGATTTCGTTTATAAATAGCTTCAAGTAAAAAGTTCTTCGGGTGGTTATGGTTAGAAATTGTTTGTTAATTATTAAACAATAAAAATTGATATTTTTAAACAAATTTTAAAATATTAGAGATTTATGAAAATTTCTTTAAAAAAATGTATAAATAGGCCTACATGTTTTTGAGATTGCTAAATCCGAGTTTGATGTCAAATATTCAAAATTTAAAATATCTGATCCAATATGGCCGACGTTTAGAGACTTTTTCACAAAAAAAAATCACAAAAAAGGAAACTTTACACAAATTTCACTAGAAATTATTAGTATCTAATATGATCTAATCTAAGATGATTTAATAACAATAATTTTGATAAAAAAAATTCAAAAAGATCAAATATTGCCGACCTGTTACACAAAAATATTATTGTAAAGAATCTTAAGCAAGGGCAATGTTAAAAAAAAAGTTACAAATTATTAGGCCGATTGAGGGGACCTAACAAACATAATTGTGAACCAAAAATTTAAAATAGTGGGTCCAATATTGTCGAATGTTTATACTAGTAAAATTACATTTATATAATTTAATACATTTAAACAATTTTAATGAAAAGAAAGATTATAATTTATATTGAAGAATAGAAAACATTTATTTTGGAACTTGATTAGGCTATTAATTATTTACAAAGAATGTATAAAATTGTTATTATATTTGGAATAAGAATATTAATTTCATTTACATAACTATATACACGTTCTTCATCTAGCAACAAAACGTGTACGGATGGATTTGGACACCCAATATATATTTATTTGGTCGAAATATAAATAAATATTAAGTAGTCAAGATAATGTTTTTTTGTACGCGAGACAATGACTCATACCCTCTCCTCGCCTCTCAGAAAATTATCCTTTTTTAAAGTAATCTAACATTTAAAACATTAAAAAACACTTTTTCAACAAATTACCATAGTTAAATTAGGGAAAATAACTTTATTTTTATATTAAAATTAAATCAACGATTGTTAAATTAGAGTGAAAGGATCCTTAACTAATTAAAATGAATACTAAAAAATTTTAATATCTTCACACTTTTGCTTGATCAATTATGTACTTTTTACACAAAATTTTAATTTATTAAACTTCAATAAAGTTATATCAGTATATACTCACAAAATATGCAAACAGTAATATAAATCTTAATAATAAAGGGGCGAACAATAAAAATTTAATATCACAATAACTCTTGGTACTGTTTCGACAAGCATTCCTACGAACGTAACTATAGGATATATATCACCGTTAAACATGGTTCGCTGGTTCCTTTAAAAATTCTTTTACATGTGGACATTTACATATACAGTCAAACAGGTAAAGAAAGGCCTCAAATACTTTAGATTTTGTAGCAACAGGTAGATGTTTTCTTCCCTGTCAATACACTCACCACAATAACAAGCAGACTTTCTGCGTTCTCCTCTTACTTGTCTATCTCTCTCGATCACTATATACATACCAATTTTGTATTTTGTGTTTTTTTATATTACAGAATAAAAATGGAAAAAAATGTCGTTTCTGTAATTTCATATAATTTACTAAAAACTTATTTTTAACTCTACCTTTGTACCTCAATAATATTGAGGTATTATATAACAATAACTCAAATTATTAAATAAGCGTGAATTTTTACAAAAGTCCGTACATATATACATGTATTGAAAATTTGTTTTATTATATTTGCTTCATTTCAAAACTCACGATCAACATCAACTAGGTAGGATAACCAAGAAACATTGTTTTATAACATTTATTAAGTTTATTTAAACTAACATTTTGATGTTGTAAATGATATCTTTGTGATTTGTTTATACTTAAAAAAGCAATTATTTATAAAAGTACCTATCTCAAGTTTAAAAAAAAAAAACTAATAAAGATCTGATATCATACTTTAAACTGATTTTATACCTTGTTGAAGCTAGGAATAAAATTAGAAAACTATCACATTCTCAAAAAATCGACATTTTAAAATTGTATTACATTCAAATAAAATTTTTGAGATTTAAAAAAGCGTCGTTTTTTACATACCTTGAAGAATAAATCGTGAGCGTTTAAAATTTGTATCAGCCAACTGAAATCAGTTTGAGCATTTTGATTAGTTTCTTTCAAAAGAACTTAGAAGCTAAAATTTATAAACATAATGTACTTATTCAAAGACCTTTTTTCACTTTAAAAAACATACATTTACAGTAGCTGTAATATTACTCTTTCATTTGACAAATTTGGGGCGCGTTCCACACGGCTGATCGCCTGCGCTAATTTTTTTGTCAAAAATAAATATTTTAAATAATATTTTCAAAAAACTGCTACTTTGTAACTGAATTTGTTTATAAAAAAAAGTACAACCACTTTTGGTGGAGAATATTGTAATATATTGTTTACAATATGTATCTAAATAGGATTTTACAAAGTTCTACTGAGATAAATGTTTTCTAGCAAAATTTAGATTGAATCAACTACTTTACATCCTGGAAAGTTACACGAAGGGCAAGCTGTTAACCGTTTGGAAGCCTTATGTCTTCTAAAAATCTATAGATTCAAAATAATAAATTTTGCTTTAAAAAGAAAGAACCTAACTTTTTTAATGCACACACACGTTTTACGTTTTAAATTTATGGGTTCTTATATTTCGATTTGAATATGTTGTTGATGTTGTAACATAAAACAAAGTTTCCCCATCTCACGACATAAACACTTTAAGGGTCTGCTCCAGTAAAAATAAAATGGATTTTAATCCCATAAGAGCAATGTTAAATTTCATACCATTTATTTCGTTTACTTTTTATCATAAAATTGTTTGCAAGGTCTCATTTTAAGCACAGTCACAATACGCTTCCTTCTTGCAATTTACATTTTTTTAAATTTCTTTCATTTGTCAAGTAACTGACATTTTGTAAGTACAAAGTTTGATTTTTTTTCCTAACACAATAAAAAATTAATAATGAAAAATAATTTGCAATCAGGATCCGAAATTTTATAAAGAATATTCAGTTTTTTTTTCAACACGCAATTACAAAAGATAGACTTATAAAATGGTTTGAAATGAGGCAATGTCAAAGCGTTCAGCTGCAAGAAATTGCACTGCTTAGATAGGGATACAGTGATACCGGAAGTGCGTTTCCTGTTGCTTTCTCGTTTACTGGAGCAGACCCTTAACCTCGTCTATTCAGCAGCTTCCGTCGTCTACCACGGCAATGTCTTCATTCCCGTTTGGTTAATGACGTTGTTTTCGACTCTGTAATAATAACGTTTTTTAAGAAATCTTGTTAGTCCCTGCCCCACCTTTTCGATATTGTTTCTATTAGATAAATAAAAATGTTTAATCTTTTAATTTATCTGAGAAATACACCTACGTTTTGTCAAATTAATCAAATGTATTAATTTTCTCTTTGTTGTATACAATATAACTTAGTGAAATCGTAAAATCAAATACATTACCAGCTTTTCATTTGTAGAAACTGTAACACGTAAGATTTGTAACAAGTAAAATAAACTGTTTTCTGTATTTTTGCTTACAGAATTTAAAAGTACGCTGTATTATTTACTTGAATTGCACTACCATACCTCTTTTGTAAGATACAACTAAGTAATAGTTGCTAAAGTACTGATGAATACTGAATTTGCTTGAACAATAATCCGTAACCGTACTTTTCTAATACCCTGTAAAGTTTTGAAACGTAAGTATGGACATACAAACTTCTACCTTTATAAGACATTGTGGAGTATTTGTGTCAAAACTTTACCTGAACAAATATGATATGATTTTCTCCATCGTTCGGTGAACACATAGGAAGTTAATAATTTCGAACTTGAAAAATACAAAACAAATGTACAACTTGACTCAAAAACATCAGCCCTAATGACTTTACTCATATTGTTTTCACGTCGCATAACGTGCACATTTGTGTTGAATAGGCCTATTGTATTGCCCCTCAGGATATTTTTTTATATATGTTTCCCAGAAAAGCACTTAAGGACAAGCCCCGGTCTTTAATCTTGTAAACGATAGAAGGGGTTTTAAGGGTCTCAGCCTCTTTGATTTAAGAGCTGACCACTCAAGTGAAATATTGGTTTCGTGGCTTTTAATTTATAGTTTGTTGTTGAGTCATACTGACCAATCAATAGATGCGTCATAATCATTTCAATTATTGTTTCAGTTCAATATTATTAATATGAAAAGATTGTTACTTTTTTTTTGTTTCACAGTTTTAAAAAACAAACTATTTATCTTTTGTTCAAGCTATTAGTAGCCACGGTCTCTTATATCACACATTCGCCAACCATGGTCGGTTTGTAGCAGAACCATTAATTACTTTTAACATATATTTTTGTTACGTTTACTTTGTACAAAGTTTAAAACGTGTTTTTCTTAAACATTGTTGTAAATAAATGTAAAATATATGAATTTTGTTTTGTGGTTGTTGTTATTCCACACTTTCTTACAACTTAGATCAAATCGAATTTTGAAAACCTTCGAGATGAATCTTTGATAAGAATTGTAATTTATTTTTATTAAATAAGAAGAATAAATCAAATAATACAACAATGAGCATGCGCTATA
>JAGFPH010002728.1:32369-48537 GCA_018207615.1 Philaenus spumarius | reverse complement strand
GGTTGGTCACACTAACTCACATTAGTTTTGTTTTAGAAAATTGTCTTTGGCTTCTTTTGTTTTCATTTGTTTGTTGTTTACATTTTGGGGCTAATTTTCAAGAGTATTGTGTTTCATGATACTATTTTGGTAGTGTTTGGTGATACTATTTAGTGGTGTAATTGTTATTCAAATATGCTAGAAGTAATACGTGGGCTTCTAAAGGGATATTAAAGTTAAAATAAAATTGTTGTGCTAATTTGATTAGTTTTTCATATGTTTATGTTGACTAGTTTATGTTTTACGTTTTATTGATTTCCCGACAAACTAGATTTTTATACTTATGTACCTTTTTCTCAAAAACGATTAAAGATAACAAGTTGATATTTTTTACAAGTACCTCTACATGTTACCTACCTAGCTATTTCAATAGGTCCAAGAAAAAAAAAATATTTTAAGAAAATTTCAATAAAAAAAGATAATTTACATAAACAAATTATAACTACTTTACTTTATGACCTAAATTAATAATGTTAGCACAGAAGCTCAATTACATACTATCCAACATACCCAAAAAAAATTGCACTGTACCTTTTGTGGTTCTTGAGAAAAAGGTACATGAATAATTAATAATAAATAAAGGTACATATTAATAAAGGTAATAATAATAATAAGGTACATAACAAATTTAACTTGCGTGGAATAGGGACCTTCGACTCCCCTCAAATGAAGATTAGAAATATACTTAAAACACAATATATAAAACAATTGTGTTAGAAATAAAACATATTTTTCAGGACCCATCAGTCCAGAGTTTGCTAAACAATTTCTAGGAGAACCAAAAACCCAAGCAATTTCTGTTACAACGTTTTACAGACTTGAGTCCCTAAATGTTTGTGTTTGATGGCATTATTACATTCAACTGTAGTGCGCTTGCTAAAATGCAAATTGTAGAGACACTATGTGGCGATGCTAGAAATAACTGTGTAGTAGGCTTAAAACAAACTGACAGTAAAACAGTTTTAGATGCCACCAAAATAGCATTGAAATGTACAAAGAGGATAGGAAACAGAAAGAAATCTAGAAAGAAAAAGTAAATACAAGGAGGAAGAAAATATTGTTCTGAATGATGGTTGTGTGTGATCAACAGGATTTATTTGCTGTATTTTCTTCTATAAAAAAATCAGATTTTCCGATACCCAGGTTCACATTTCTATAAAATCTCTTTAGTTATAATTCTTACATATTTACTGTTGTAAAGTCGCCTGTAAACTAAAAAACTAACATATTTTAGTTGGTCAAAGTTCTTTAATAGGTGACCAAAAATATGTAAATATAAAACAAACTATTTTGAGGTTAAAAAAGTACGAAGTGGTTTAAAGGTTTTTCTTTTAATTAGCCTTCCATTGTTCAGAAAATTCTGTAATAAGTGTGAACTAAATTTAAGCTCTTTAAACTCCTCAGTTTTTTTTTAAATTTTATATGAAGTTTTTGTCTTTAACATGGTCAATGTAGATAGTACAAAACTCCTTAAATGTAAAACCCTTGTCGACGCTTCAGAGCTAACTGCACTATATTCAGATTTGTATCTTCGGTATTAAATAAGCCACAGAATTAACCTTTTCTATAGTTTTTTGTTAGTTAACTTCTTTTCTTGAAAAAAAGTAAAAAGTTTACTTTTTAGTTAGATTTATGAGAAAGCAGATAACAAAATAAGACAAATAAATCGAACGCAAGTAACTAGACTCGAAACTGCGCAATTGTAATAGAGGAACCATCTGTAAAAGACTGGAGAAGCTCCTTTGAGCACTACGTCCTTAATAAACCCTAATTATAAGAATTTTACGAATGTCTGATTATTTTGGGCATTTTAAAACAAAGAATATTAATACTTTTTAATAGGCCGAACCAAATATTGATGAAATTTGTGTATTCTTTTACATAGTCAAGTACGGTTGTGTTTAAATGTTCTCAAATGGGTTTCTTATTGAAAAACTTTTCCTTTTTCCATACCTTGAGTAAATAAAAAAAGCATATTTAGAAAACCTCATGAAAACCTAGGATAAATTGGATAGTGTTGTGGAGTGTTAATTTAGGTAAGATTAGGTGAAATCTGAGCTAATAATTCATTAAAAAACGTTTCAAATATAAAACGTCTCCTAAATATGTTCTCGGTAAATACTCGAAACAGATATAAACTAATCACACCTTGATCAGTTAAAGTTTATGTCAAGTTTGGTTAACTAAAGATGTAATTTTTTTGATTGGTGGACATTTCTCAAAACAATGCTTAGATTAAATATTCATTTTACAGATTAGAAATTGACAATTATAACAGAGTAGCCTCTGTGTGCTTTCTTTCACTACCTCCACACTCGTGTCTGTTAGTTTTTAAAACGGTATAGGATTAATCATAACCACAAAACTAAGATGTTAAATAATATTAAATATCCAAATGAAATTATTAAGTTTACCTTTTAAGACGAGATATTTTATAAATAATTTTTAAACCTAGCTTGACATAACCAAAAATCCTAAAAATTATGAATACATCAAATTATTTAAAGGTTGAAATCAGGTTTTGCTACAAATGCAAATGATAAATATTCAGCCTAAAGATCATAGAGCAGACAGCTGATTATAGAACCAACACTGAAAGTCTACTTACTGATCCGGTTCTACACGATTCTACCTTCCAACATTGGACGTTTGATGGTTCGTCATATCGTGTGGCCGTTGTTTAAACCTACGAGCATCCAATGGAGAGGGTCGTACGTTCGCATTTGACCATGGCCGATGTCGGTATTCTTGCACCGAGTCAAAGTGATGCCTCCTTGAAGGAAAATGTTCATTGGTTCGACCAAGGCCGACTTTACTACAGGCCGGAGTGCTTCCCCCTACGTCACAGTCTGGGTTGAACTTAATAATAGCGTAAATGTAGCGCGCTTTCATTTACACATTCCTGGACCTTTTTACAGTCATTTATTTATAATGAAACTTATATATTTAATTTCTGCATGAAATACGGAATACAGCGATGTAGAAATCTTTTACTTAAGTAAATATTAGAATTTGTATTAATTAAAAGTATTCAAGATTTGTGATAGCGGGACACGAAAAAGTCACACAGCGTAAACATTTTTTGTTTTTGAGGTAAACACAATCTACAACTTTTATTTCACATATTTTTCTATAAGTTGTTTAGTTTGTTCAATAACCAAAGGTAAAGGCCGGGGCATCGGTTATTTCAACTCGCGCCGCTAGTCTCGCTTTCCTTCTATCCACGCTTCCGATATTGGCCGTCTCACGCTTCCGATTGTGTTCGTCTTATTTTATAATTACCTTTGCTGTTTTAGTTGAATCGTAGGCAGTGTTTGAATCGTACAGTTACGTATTTTGATTCTTATACCTTATTAAATTAATAATCAATGTTTGTTTGAGATAATCGTGCTTGTTGTGTGCCGGGCTGTAAAAGCAATTATAAAAGTGCGTGTAGTGGTGGAACTTATACTTCTATATTTTCCTTTCCTCGAGATGAATACCGGAAAGTACAATGGCTGTCGGTCATACACCGAAAAGATTTCCAACCGTCTAAAAACGCTTTAATTTGTATAAAACATTTTGACGACCGTTTTATTATTACAAAAGATTCAGTGACACGACCAGACGGTTTAGTTTTGACAGTGAGAAGGGATATTATTAAACTATCCGATGACGCTATAACAACTATCTTCGATAATCAGCCGATATACCTAATAAAAACAATGCCGCACCCAATATACCTCCAAAAATTTACAATGAAAATGGGGCCTAGTAACTCGGGCCTGAATGAAAGTCAAGTAAAATATTTATCATGTAAATGTTCGTTACTTAAAGAAAATGAAAAAAATGGTTAACCTGCTCCTTGACGAAGTGTATATCAAACCTAACATTACCTACAAAGCCGGAAAGCTAGAGGGCGCCGTAGTTAATACTAACGAGACTGAAAAGTATGAAATTGCAACTACCATTCAAACGTTTATGATTAGCTCTATATTAGGTCGTCATAAAGATGTTGTTGGCTTATTTCTTGCCAAAGATTTAAGATTTGTGACTCCAGGTTGTCAAGAAAAAGGAAAGTAGATAAATTTAATTAACTTATAAAGACTGCGTATATCGCCATTTCATACCAAAGGTAATTTTTTAGCTTAAAAAAATATAATTGTATGTAGTTTAAACGTAGATTTTAATTTGTAAAAGAAATTTGCCATAAAATAAATTTGAGTGATCAATTATAATGTTTACGCTCTAATTATTATATTATAATTGGTTTCTGTTACTTTTATAAAACCTAGATATAGCATAAAAACCAACTGCAATATATGTAACTTCGAAACTTACGTTGTTTTATATAGATAAAAAAGTACTACACTACTTTTAAACATGTTTTAGTATTAAGTGGTTTATTATTTAGTTAAGTTTAAATTTTCAGCGAAATAGGACGAATGGTTTCAACAGTGGACCAGTTTAAAGCAGAGTATGTCGGGGCGCGCCATGTGTTTCTTACGGGAGACACCGGCCGGGTAGCACTCTGACCGTGACGTCACGAATTCAGCGCTCCGGCCTGTAGTAGAGTCGGCCTTGGTTCGACTCAAAGGCTACACGACTCGTTCATATGAAGCACTATTTACTCTCTCCATTCCCACAAAAAACCAGTCTTGTTTAGGTTTATCTTTGCGTTTAATTTTTAATCGGTAATATTATTCATTTACATTTTCACAGGTAGCCCTAGTAGGCTACAATTTAAATTTCATACTAGTAAGTTCAAGTGAAAAATCACAGGCAGATTAATTAGATACTATACATTTAAAAAATATAATTTTAAAAATTGCTATTTAAAAACAAATTTTATTTTAACCTACCTAATATAATGTGGGGATTTTTAACTCGTTGAGTGTGTACATTTAAAAGATATATTATTATAGACTATCATCCTCGTCCATTTTTGCAACTGGACAAACATTTGTACCAAACTTCGCTTCACCGTGTAGCAGCAACATTAGCTGTACAATCTGTCGAACTTTCTTGTCCCAAACATTCGGTCCAAATAGTATGATTAAATATCGAATATGATTTCTTTGGAATGTAACAAGAAACAAAATTGTATTGTTTTTATAGCTTTTAAGACAATGTCTATTGCAGTTTTAAGATTGTTTAATGACAGCAAAAATAAATATCAAATATCAAAAATAACTCGTTTGCGTTACAACAAAGTTTGTTTTAGATATTGTTATCCAAAACTAAATACAGTGTGTTTTATTAAATTTAATAAAAAAAAAAAAATGTTAACAAAATGCTAATAATTAAATTTAAATTATTTGAATTTATGTAATCGTGAGCGTTTATCTATGTGTAAACATTTTATTTCTAATTAAATAATACAACACTTTTTCTCTAATAAGGATTCCGTAAAGTTAATGTTTTTTAAAGGTACTAAAAATCAAGCATTTGAAACGGCAGCTATAATGAGTATAAACTGGATGGTACAAAATGTTTATTGTTTTTAGTTTTCTATGGTATTTACGAGAAATTTGTTTTTGAGATACAAATTGAGAAATGAAAAACTTAAATGGCACCTTTTTAAAATCTAAGGACTTGGGACATTTTAATAATGATGTTGTAAACTGAATTTGAAAAGGAAACAATACGTAAAAGTGTTGGTAGAGATTTCCGATACACCCTGTATACAGTGTATAATGCTCGGAGTGCCAGTAAAATCCCGTCATTACTTTAAAACCCTGACAACATTTTAAAGAAAATCATTTATTTTGGTCAAACGTTTTAACACCTTTTGTTACAATAAATGTCAATGTAACATGGCGAATAGGAATTTGAATTTGGATTTTATTCCATATGGTTCTTTGAAGTTGGCAGCCGTGTCGACGGATTCTATTGGCAATCACGTCACAATGTTGTCTCTGTCAACATGCCAAGGCCTTCTTGATTGGGAATATATTTGGTTTTAGATATCTTCTGAGGTTTAAAAAGGACTGAACCTAAATGTAACAATAATAATCTGCAATGAACTTTCTTCAATTTAAAATAACTTAAAATTAGATATTTTTTAAGATGGTTGAATAACCTTTTATTTTAAATTTCAATGCCACATTTCACGTTTTATGTTTTTGTTTTTTAAGTTGAACGTTTTGTTAAAATGCTTATACAATAACACCATTCTTAGGCTAATTTTAGTGTTAGTTATAATCAAAACCTTTATTTTTAAATTTCAGTGTACAATAAATAAAGTATAAATTTGAATTTTAAAATTATTTTATTTTATTCAATTTCTTTACATATTTATTACATTAAATTAATAATAAGTAACACCCTAATTGACCTCATCTTACTTAAATGAATTAACTTGAGGAGTTTTGCTTGTTTTTTACTATTCTACTAGGTATTTGTAAATAATTAATCAAAATGGGTGCAGACATTCTCTAGATTTGATGTATGAAACATACAGTACTTAAATACAAACATACATCATCTTTATAATATATTACTATGTTTTGGTTACTTCACTTGTAAATTATAAAAAAAATCACATTTCCTTCTGCATTCCATAAACTTCCCCAAAAGTATTAATGTCAACGTGTTGGGGACACTGTTATTGGCAGCAAAATTGTTTTCAAGTCGCATTACTTGCACATGTGTTTGACGTTATTCGCATCATTTGTCTCTTTATATGTTCCCCAGGAAAATACCTTTTAATGACAAACTTATGATTTTCAGCTCTCAAGAATTGTGCAAACTTTAGGGTTCAAAGTGTAACAGCCTCTTTGATTTAAGGGCAAATCATTTTCGTGAATCATGTATAAACTTATATTTAAAAATATTTATAATTATTAAAGAGTGAAGTTGGTACTGTGTATAAATGCTTGACTTTAAAGTGGCATATTCAGATTGTTATCTTGAACATAAGTTTCTTATTGGTAAGACTTCACTCTCTATCTACTCCTAGAACTTACTTGTTTTCATCTACTGTGCATATTTACATGGTCAGTTAATGATATTGAGTATACGGTTTGTTGAAATAATTATGTTATTAATTTAGTGCTGGGGGTACACAACTTATAGTCAAACTTAACTTCTCTGGTTTAATTGTTTTGCTTTATCAGACGTGAGATATGACAATTTATTTTGCAATGTATATGTCTCCCTGTAACCTTTAACAAATTTATCTAATCATTGGCAAAAATATTATAGTAGGGAGAATACATAACGAAGTTTATAATTCTATTCCAACAATTGTAAACTGTTAGTCATCTGTCAACCTTTGAAATACAAGAATATAAAGTTCCTTATAACATGTTAATACGTCGTAGTTTTTGTTGTGATCTACCTGTATTCATAGAATACATTGATAAGCTTAGAACAACAAACCATGAAAGCGGAAGCAATAAGATGAATACGTATTTTGTGTCTTGCTGGGAAATGTGTTCTGTCAGTCGTCTCTCAAAGCGATTAGCATTGTCTATTTATTTCTCTTTCGTTGTAATAATCATTTCAACTGACACTCTCTCTCTCTCTTGGTCGTTCAATCTTCCCTTCCTTTATCCCTTTCAATCCATCCCTTTCTTTCTATTTATTCTCATTCTGTATTTGCCTGACCAATACATTTTCCCATTATACCCGAACGTTTTTCTTCATATACTCATATCGTTCTTTATAATTTTCTCTTTATATATTTTCTTAAATCTATTATTTTCTCCGTATTCTTTCATCTGTTTCTCACTGTTTTATTCTGTTATTCTCTTTCATTTATTTATCTCTTGGCCAAATTTAACGCCAGTAGTTTTAAAATATTCAAGATAATAATTGTGATACAAAAAGAGATGGAATGTCTCAGCAATAGATTTGTTTTTGTAAGAAAATCATACATACGTTCTTCCACTAATTTCATTAGTCCAGTGGGCAAAGCTCTGAGTTCAATATCCTCGGTAGTCTTGTTCAGTTGACTATTAAACCAAATTAAATAGAGGTTATGCAGCTTGGCACGAGTGCTCTGGAATATTTTGTGATATTATGTTGGTAATTAATTTAACATTTGTTTTATTTTTATACGAGACGTGAGTGCACAAGAGGGACAAGCAGTGAAAATGGGTATTTTAGACTTGGGTTGGGGGTTTGGACTTATGAACTCATCCTAAACCAGAAACGGAAAGGAACCGTTTTTATTTTACAGTCAAAAACTAACTTTTGAAAAAATTTAAATAACTAGTCGAACATTCCAGGTTTAAATATTGGATAGTTGCAGTATGGAATATAATAGGGTGGAAAAATGAGCAAGATTGGCAATACGACCGCATTACAAGAGAAAATAACTAACAAGTTGTTAATATTTATGAGGACAAGCCTTAACCAAATATACAGGACTGATTATTTCTGATCAGAACATTGCAGGATCTGATTCCACGAAGGGAAGAAATCATTTCTTAGAACAATAATCAAACAAATTCTCTAATTCTTCAAAACATGTTATAATTTCTCTGTGTATATAAATATATTAAACTAAATTGTTTTATAACTATGTTGTTTTGGATAGTTCACTCTTGAATTGTGCAATGGACGCCTTATATTCGAGTATTGTGTTTTGAAAGGGATTAGTATTATTTACAACTTTACATCACATCACCACTGTTTGAAATTAGTAAATAAAATTCAAAACTTAATTCCTACAATATAATGCATTACACTTTTTTTTTTTTTTTTTTTTATTATTAGATAATAACATCACAACGCCATCGAGTAGGGTAAACATACCATAATATAAATACTTAATCTGAGGTGAAATAAATAACACTCAATTCATGGTAATGTTGGAGAAAGACTTTTTAAATGAACAACAATTAGTATAATCTTAACGTTAATTTATGTCTTAACATAATCTCAAAAGGTATTACACAAACACTTTATATTTAAACATAAATAGCACTTACACAGATTAAGCACTACTGAAGTGTGTAAGCGGTAGTATTAGTAGGCAGTTTCTGTAGCAAAGAACTATTAAAGTTCGACCTCGGGGCGCTGGACAAGCCGCAAGCCTGACCTGAACAAACACATTTTGTATGTAAAGTTGCCCTTTGAATCAAAGGTTTCCTAGCTCAAAGCTCTTATAAAGAACGAGTATTCACATTTTGGTAGCTTTTAAATTACTTTGTTATTGTTACACGTCTTTTTATTTAAGAAGTAAGGCTCATCGCATTTCAAAAAGTAAACTTGATTATACAAATTTTTTACTAAACTCTATTACCAACTAGTTTATTACTATCAAGAACAGGACCACTAGGATCCAAATACATAGTGTCTGTTTTAAAACACATTCTAAAATAGTACAGTCACACGAAGAGAACGGCAGGACATAGATTTATTGTTTGTGATGTTTGTTGACAGACTCAACCAGTCGCATTTGTTATCGTTTTTATGACTCGAACATAGCAAATACATTACAACACGGATGATGCTTTAACACGTTCACTGCTAAGGATGCACATGTGAAAGTCAAGGTTCGAACACTATGAAAAGCTGCCGAATCACAGTGCATTGCGTGCTTCGCACGCAAAATCCTGTATTGGGAGTATTTTCAATGCACAGAGCATTGGGTGCTTCGCACGCCGATTTTACAACTATGTGCAATGGACACAGATGTGCGTCCTCTTTAAAATATTAGTGATTATTAAGTAGAAAGATTCAAAAAGACAAAATAAATTAATTTCTACTCATTTAAGCTATAAAAATTGAAAATAAAAAGCCAGCTCCTATAATAGGAAATACGAAATTTGCCTAGCAGTGCAGGTGTTAATAGAAGTTCAATATTTATCTAAACTGTATTGATAAAATAATTATTGTGTATTGATATGACTCAGACAGTTGGAGTTAAAGGAATTCATATTTTTATTGTGTAGGGATAGTTACTCAATTTTAACCTCTTAGACTGCATTGACCGACATTCAATGGTGTTCCTTTATTATCTATGTAAAGTATCGTTTTAGAAGTTAACATCCCAGTATTCAACGCTTAAACGTATATAATAAAAATGACAGGGGTAAAATTTGTCTTGCATCACGTAAGAAACAATTGTGTGAAATTGCAACTCTCTAATTCAAATAGGAATTACAGGTGTATTGTTTCAGGGTATTTATCCCATTTAACCTCGAACATTAAAGCAATGGAAAATATGTTTTAGGCCGTTAGCTCAATTTATGCTAATTAACGAATATGACAAATTTGGTTCCGTTTAGTTAAAAATAGTCTTGGAGTAACACACATACAGCTTCGATATACATTACCCTCAGACTTTTTGTCTTTATGTAAGACATAGTAATGCAGTGTAGCCTACAATGTGGAAATATAATCTAGGCTTAACCTCAAAACTAGATAAGATTGAAAGTAAATTGCATTTCTCTATCGCTTTTAGAATTATGTGGACTAAATTTCTTCTTTTCTACCACGCTATTTTGAAAAACAGCATTCCCTTTAAATGCTTTATTTATTTACAATAATATCGCATATAAGAAATATTCAGAGGTAATATTTAAAAATTATGGAAAACATTAGTAGTTTTTCGGACATACGTGCTACAAAGTAACATTCATCTGTGTAGTATTTTTACAACATAAAACTGTAAATGAAACTGCTGATTTGTATGAAAAACACAATTTTAGGTTAAGCCTATACTGAATCAAACACACATTCCTTGAAAACATTTACATTTATTACCTTAACAACCTAAATGGAAAATTTAGAATCGGTTATTTTTTTACAACCAGTAGCGTTTTTAGGTTAGGTTTATATCGCTCTATTATATAAAACATCTTGTCATTCAAGCAAAAAACCATGGCTCTAATGCATATGCGCACATGCCCCCCCACCACCACCCTACCGCGAACATTTGCATCTGCCTAATCATTCGTAATTTCAGTGAAAGTGTCAGAGTGTACAGTACTGCAATCTGTTTCCATATGCTACGACTTGGTTCTCTGTGGGGGTTGGCGAGCTAAGCGACCAGGGGGGTGGACCCCCTCTAGTCGGAAGTAATTTTATAAACGACCTCTAAACAATTTGTGTATACCTAAATGAATTCAAACTAAGGGTTTTAACAATGTGTCAAAAGTTTTTTTAAGAAAATGCCTACACACTTTGGACTTGAAACTTCAACTTTTAGCTCAAATTAAAATGTAAAATAGAATTTCATGTACTCATGGGCATCATTTGATGTAGTTCAATATATTTACGTCAAATAAGTAAATCTTTCGATAACGAAACCAAATAATTTAAAAAATGATAAAAAAGTCACATTTTTAATGTAGCAAGCATACATAATACAGACGGATTACATTTTTTAATTTTTTAAACTTCTTGTTGAAATATCACAAGATGTGTATTGCAGAATTTGTCCTTTAAATTACAAAATGGCGAGATGTTTGGGAATGTAGCTATTTATACATATATATAGACTTTGATTATTCTGAGTTAGATTAAACAAATAAAAGAGCACTGTGGCGACAAAATCACACTGATTTGAATAAAAACCCCGAACCACAAAACAAGGAACAAAAACAATAGCTAAACAACTAAATTGTAAGTTATGTTTATTACGCTACCCTTATTTACATTTCGATGATATGGTCATCAACCTCAGAGGGTTTAACACTACTAAAGTATACAGACAATATTACAGAGCTATATATACACGCCCCGCCTCCACTACTACCCATGCCGTTCAATCCAAGACCGACCTGGTGGGGGGAGAATGGGAGGAGCCACATTAAATGTATTACAAGTATCTATTATTATCAATAAAAGCCTATTTAACAATTAATTATAAAACTATTAAATACAACAAATGACAAACTGGTCTACTAAAACTGTAAACAGTCAACCAGTAATACAAATAAAATAAAAAACTAATATGCCTAATGAAATAAATAACAAACAAAAGAAATTAAATACTGAATAAAATAAAATAACGTAACCTTTAAAATCAAATATTAACAAATACAGATCAACAAAATATAAATAATATAGGCCTACGGTTTAAAAAAATACAGATAACTAAAAAAAAATTTGTTTAATAAATAAAAGTAGATAAATATTACCAATAATAAATATTATCTATTGCTGAATGTTCCTATCCAGTCCTAAGTAACGAAAATAATGACTAGTTAGGAATAGGCCCTTTATCTGCATTTAATAACATATCATTGTCAGCCGGAAAATGGAAATGCTTTCTAAGCTGTTCAATAACCTGTTTGAAGTCACTTCTTTTTTACTCCTCCCATTCACCCAGGTCAGTCTTGGATTGAACGACATGGGAAGGAGTGGGGGATGGCGGGTATATATAGCTCTGTAATATTGTCTGTATACTTTAGTAGTGTTAAAACGATCTGAGGATGATGACCTTGTCATCGAAATGTAAATAAAGGGTAGCGTAATAAACATAACTTAAAATTTAGCTGTTTAGTTATTGTTTGTGTTCCTTGTTTTGTGGTTCGGGGTATTTATTCAAATCAGTGTGATTTTGTGGCCTCAGTGCTCTTTTATTTGCTTAATGAACAACAATTAGTTGAACCTCTACGTCAATTCATTTATTTCTTAATGTAACCTCAAAAAGTATTACACAAACACATGATATATAAACAGAAATAGCATTAACACAGATTAAGCGCTACTGAAGTGTGTAAGAGGTAGTATTTGTAAGCAGTTTGTATAACTAAGAACTATCAAAGTTCAACCTCGGGGCTCTGGACAAGCCGCAAGCCTGACCTGAATAAACACATTTTGTATGTAAAGTTGAACTTTGAATCAAAGGTTTCCTAGCTTAAAGCTCTTATAAAGAACGGGTGTTGACATTTTGGTGGCTTTTAAAGTACTTTGTTATTGACACACGTCTTTCTATTAAAGAAGTAAGCCTCACCACATTTTAAAACGTGAAACTAGTTTATGCAGATATTAAAACAAAACGTGTAGATAATCGCATGTACATAAGAATGTTTTTTTTTGAATCGATTACATAAATCATGTGTTAAAATGTCCGTCTAAGGGCCTTCCTAAATACTGTTTTACACAAATAGTAGGGCCTACCAGTAGAGTACCGGTCACCTGAGAACCAAAGGGGAGGGGGGCCAATCGCGCGACTCTAAACCCTTGGATGAGTGTGGGGGTGGACCTTGGGTGAGTGTGGAGTGGGCGTGGGGGTGTGGGTGGGTGTGGGGGGTGGAGGTGGGCGTGGAGTGGTGGCGGGAACGCTATTTTCCTAACCTAGATTAGATGACACTGTATTGGCTAGAATATAAAGATTAGATGACACTGTATTGGCTAGAATATAATTTTATTATTGTCTTTTTATACATGGAATTAAAGAAAAACTTTTAAATAATCAACTATACATTTTCTACACAATGGACATTTGTTAACCTGAGTAACGCAGTCGTTGCAGAATACGTGCCCACATGGGACAACAGCGACGTGTTTTTTGTTAATTAGGCACACAGGGCACGAAGAGTGAACGCTTGCAGACTTATCGTCGGAGGTAGGAGCAATGGATGTAGAATCATTGGAGGTAGAAGCTGCAGAAACATCGGAGGTAGAAGCAGGAGTAACAGTTGAATTTCGAGTGGTAAGCCATGATGTAGAATCATTGGAGGCAGAAGCTGCAGAAACAGCGGAGGTAGAAGCAGGAGTAATAGTTGAATTTACAGTAGTAAACCGTGATGTATAATAACTGTGGTTGGAAGTTTGATAAGCATTATAGCCTGTGTAGACAGACGGTGAGGTGGTAGAAGCAGCAGCAGGAACTGAGGTAGAAGCTGCAGAGTCATCGAAAACAGAAGAAAACATTAGCAATCAAGTAAAAGTAGACGACCGACGGTTGTAACTATGAAATCAATTTTAAAAGAAACATTAACAATCAAGTTAATTTTGCACGAAAAGATACTTACAGTGTCATCATCATCTGGAAGTTTCCCGAATCTCCTTAAAAAATGTTCCCCCACAGCCACTACTTGCCCCAGGTCGTGTCTCAATTTCCTCCATACAGCCATACTTAGTAGCCTCCTTGTCATTACGCACCTGTTGCCTGTAGTTGTATCAACATCATTTATAATAGCGACTAGTTCTCTCTTTGCTTCTTTAAAGAGAGTTTCTATAATACTTGCAGGGGGTACCCTATTAATGTCGTGCGCCTATAACAACGGAAAGAAAAACCTTTAAAACATTTGAAAAATAAATTTTACTAAACAAACACTTAAAACACATAGCTGATACTTACATAATACCCGTATCCCTGAAAATTTATGAATTCCTGCAATCGAGCTTCGACGCGCCAAGAACCATACCGAGCTGTATGTAATTCATACGGTTCAAGGACTGATTTATCTTCATTGTGATTTCTCACCCGTAGTAGTGAGGAACTAGGTCGTGAAGAGATCACCGATGGTGACCCTCGGTCGGAAGATTCGGGCGAAGCGGGGCTAAACTGAAATAATTATAAGAGATAATAAAAATTAACTACATCTGTAAAGAGAGAGAGAGAATTTAAACATATAAAAAATCAAACGTACTTCTTCTCCTAAAGGAAACTCCACTGTGGAGAGGTCCTGACCGTTCTCCTCATCCTCAAAAAATGTTGAAGAAGAAGAAGAACTATCCGAATGTAGTTGAACTTTTTTGTTCTGTACTTTTTTGTTCTGTAAAAAAAAAAAAGAAAAACATACAAAGAACTGTAAAAGTGATTCAATATAATTTGTAGTTTTAATTTAAAAATTACTTACTCGTTTAGGTGGTGTTGCCATTATAGTTCTGCGTCACATCTGGAATTACACTAACAATTAAAACTGTTCTTTAAATTTTGTATATATAAAAAGACTATAATAATAATTGGACAGGGGTAGACCCCTGTAGACAGAGCCCCAGCCATCGCCCTGTCTGGTGACGACCACTCCAATACAAAAGTGTCGTCTCCCCCATGATGACAGAGACAAATATGTTAACGATTATTTTATTCACGAGAGAATACAGCTTGACCCCTCTAGAATCGAGAAGAATGGCGGACTCCGTTCCCTTTCAAAATTAATGCTTAACTCTTTCTGGGGAAAATTCGGCCAGAGGGAGAACCAAACTAAAGCACTTGGAATTACACTAGCAATTAAAACTGTTCTTTAAATTTTTAAAAATAATTGGACAGGGGTAGACCCCTGTAGACAGAGCCCCAGCCAACGCCCTGTCTGGTGACGACCACTCCAATACAAAAGTGTCGTCTCCCCCAATGCAATAAAAAACAAAATCAAACATATATATTCTATACTAATTAGATGTACACTCTTTTTCGCATAAAACTCTAGACTGAAGTACTTACTCGTTCTAGACTGAGACTAAAGTACTTACTCGTTCATTGGATCATTTATATGCTTCGCTGTGAAACCTTGAGCTCAATTTTTGGGTGGGAGAGGTGGTGGTGGTGGTAATCTAACCTAATTGGTAACGACACCATCTTGATGACGTAATATGCAATCTCTAACTTATAGGGAGTAGGGCAGTAGAACAATAAGTATACAAAATTTATGAATACATATTTTATTTGCAACTATTATTTTACAAATTTTGCGACGAAGGAAAGTTCCTCCTCGGTAAAATCTAATGCTGCTGCTGCTACCCCCTCTTCGATGGGTTTTTCTGCAAAATTCCACTCTTCCTGGGAGAGTGAAACCCCCTCACTCGACATCATAGCGGTTATCGGCGCAGAGGAAGGCTCGGGTGAGTGCAGCAATTCTTCTTCTTCATCTTCTTCTATACTAGGTGTTGGTGGTGGTGGTGGTGGTGGCGGGGGAGGCGACGGTGGTGCAACGGCAGGCAAGTTTCTAATTTTAGGCCACCATAAATGACTCCACCTTTTTCTGAGCGGAGCAGAATTTGAAGATGATGCCGAAAGCCCCGATTGTGTGAGCCCCACGACCTCCGACGCCAAAACTATAGATAATGCAGTGAATCCGCGGGCTCTGATGTTTTCGCAGCTTTCGCGAATATCACTGAAAACAAAAAATCTCGTTAGGGAACGAAAATCAAATTGTATGTGTTTTTCAACAAATATTTCGGAATAAAAAATTTAAGAATACAGAAACAAGCAAGCCGAAGCTTTGAGAATTTAGTTCAA
>JAGFPH010002728.1:15332-26614 GCA_018207615.1 Philaenus spumarius | reverse complement strand
ACAAGTACATTTTAATACTTTCGTTTTACACTTGCAGTAGCAACAAATACCTCTTATAAAGCACATCCACTTATATATTGTAATACATTTTTATGTTTTAAATTCTTGCCCTTGCGGTTAACAGATCTAGCCCATAACTTACGCTACATGCATTCATTGACTTGTTTAAAGAAATAAGTCTCATTTTCCATGATGAAATAAATATGAGAGCAAATGAAAACAAACACAAAAATCTAAACTACCTCAATTATTGCTCTCATTTTCATCCGTATACATTTGAAATAAATTAGAAACTTTAATACATTTTACACACCAGTCTGTACAAATCATATAGTGTATAAATTCTTATACACTTTCGTCCTTCTGTATCTCTAATATATATTTTACAATCTTTACACAAAACATATTTACAATTATTACTTCTACAATAATATATAATTTTCGACAACCATTGTTTATTTTTCTTTAACAAAATAATACCAACATTATAGATGTCTCTAGGAAATCTGGAGTGACCTTACCTGTGGTTACGAAACGTTTTTTCTTTTGAACGCACACATTAAAGCAAGACATCTCTACGTTGTCGGTTATGAAACAGGAATCCATCCTGAAGTCAGGTATATACGATGATCTGCGTGTACATGATTTTTTTTTCGATAACCATCTTGTAATATACTTTCATTGGGAGATAAGGAAAAGTACATATTGATATTATTATTTCTTTGCTAGAATTGTTCCAGGTCTTGTATTTTAACAGTCTAGGTTTTGCAAAATATTAACAGTTTTCTTAGCTGTGTTTCTAAATATAATAAGATTTTTACCATCGTACTCATGAATATCTTGAATCTCAAAATTATTTGGCTAAATTCATCATCACCTCACAAAGCCCTTTGAGTTGAAACCTCACACGACTTATTTGTACAATATTGTTTAGTATTTAGGGTACTAAATTTAATGTCAGCCATGAAACATTCATAGTAAAACATTTGATGAGTTCACACTTTTTGAAAACATAAGAGATAGTTTTATTAATAAGCCAAGTTTAATATAAAATTTATTGCGACAGACAGATAGGTGGACATACGAATTGTATTAGAAATGGGTTCAGCTTTGTTTCTTTCAAAGTACCTGAAAATAGGTAGGTAAAAAACTATTTTATAATTATTTTTCTTTTGAAATTTCATGCTTTCTAAGAAGAAATATTCCATAATATAATCCTATATGCCTTATTTAAATTAATAACCTTACCCACAATCTCTCTCTTTGTTTTAAAAGCCGAAATTGGCCCATTTTGACTATTAGAAGCAGACTTTATCTAAAGTTATAATCTCTGCAAATTGTCTTAAAATATTAAATTTAGTCGGCATACGATACATTCTTTTCAGCTACTCTTTATTCTCAATGACTTTAAATTGTAAGCTTCAATTGTAAACTACTGTAGACTTAAACTAATACAAATAATGCAAGCTTCGAATGAACTACTCCTATCCCTACTACTCCAAACTTATAAAACATTAATTAAATTGTATTTTCAACCCCGTAAAACGAATAATATTGACACACATGTGAACTAATCTCTGTTTGTAAATACACCGCGGAGTGTTTTATGCAAAACGCGTTCCAATTGTTTATGTCAACATTTATTGTTTAAGTGTTTTTATTCAAAACCTGTGAAACTTGAATAATTCAATATAAATTTCAACTCATAATGGAATCATGTTGCTGGAAAAATACGGAGTGTTCCGATAACGTTGATATTCTGGTTGCAAAATCTCGAAATAAATTATAGAGGAACGATACTGGTGTATTCCTTTCAAAACAATTTACTACCTTCTCATGTAGTGAAAAGTGTTTTGTACCCTGATGATAGATGGATTCGTTCGAAACTACAGTAGACATATGGTATGAGTTACGTAAAATATTACACTATTAATCCACATATTATATTATACAGAAATCAAGTGGTCGATGAATCGTAAGCTAACTTAGTAAGATATAACTTTTAGATATGGAAATTTACCCATGTAAACATATTAAACTATTGTTTACTATTCTTATCAATTTTGTTTATATTAATTACAACAAAATATGATTTTATTTATAAAACTCTTGACGAACAAATTTATAGTTGATTAAAAATCAAACCATTACCAATAGGTTCCATTTATAAACTTTGCCCTTTTTGGAAAACAAATATTGTTGTTTAATTCTACATAATAACCAAAGCCGAAGCCGATACATCTGGTAATAATAATCCATCAGCTGGATAATGAGCTAAAAACAGTTTGGTTTACTTCCCCCATCTTATACTCTTTCATGCCTACTTCATTCTGTAAACCAGGTTAATGCTTTATTCGTGGAACTTGATACAATCTTTAGTTACTTTAATTTATGTTGTATGTTTACCCTTATTATTTTTAAATTAAGTTTTCCGTTGCAACTGTCAATTTTTCTTGACGAGAGTTTACATAACAAAGTAGTACATGTAAAGGTGCGAATAACATTGTTGAAGTATAAAACGTGGTAAAGAAAGGAGACTTATTGCCTATCTAGCGCCTGACAATATATAACTAAATCAATCTAATACCAGTAATAGTGTGATTCATTTATTCTTTTTTTTTCAATATTTAGATTATTTGTCTTTGTTTTCATATTCCTGGGAATTATGATTATATGAATCTACATAAAGTAATGCGATATACATCCAGTTCCAAATATCACAACCATACATTAAATTAATGAAGTCAATTCGTATTTACATTTCCTGATTAAAAGGATAACTCCCCGGAAAAAAACGTTGCAAGTGCCATTTTAGAAACACGGGAGAAATGTGATTGTTTTCAGCCATGACACTGAACAAGGAACGTTCTTCCACTACACACTAAATTTAGTGAAACCCATGAGTTGTTCTTAGTCTTTGTTGTAATTGCTCCTCTATAGTTCCTCCGATGTATTTAGGATGGGTTAAATACACAATTCGCTTAATAAATCTTATTATTAAAAATCCAATAAACTTTTTGAAGTAGTAAGATCATCAAAAACCTCGCGTAAACGTAAGTAGCGTATGGTTTCATCGGAATTGTGAAACAGTAATCCTATAATAAACCAATTCAAAAAGGACAATGAACGAGCAAGAATGCATTGGTATCTGATACATAAATGTTTATCTGATTTGGACTTTGAACCATAGTCTGGTGTTTCAAAACCAATCTTCTAGTACACGCCAGCAAAGAACGTGTTGCCTCAATACTGGTGACAAAACTACTTTTTGTGTTTATTTTTATGTCGTGTTTGATGTATGAACAGTAGTGTTTTAATATTATTAGCTGGAAAGATGATGCTGCCTATATCAGCGAAACATGTAGCCACTAAACTTGAAAAGTATAAATAAATAAAAGAGAAAGGCTACTGTCAGCTGAACAATGGAGTGTTAATGAAATAATTTTACTCCCTTGACTGATTACTAAGGTGAAATAATGCTTTGTCAGTAGACAAAGTGGATCAAGCTTTGCATTTCCATAGTTGCCAATAAATGTCTGGAACCATTTACAATACACCAAGCGTGTTTCATTATCTCAATCTCCTTCAGCGTTTAACCGTCTCCTTCAGTTTTTTAACACAACCGACTTGATATGCACGGCGTTTCAACTTGTCTTACTCTTTCTGGGCACTTCCGTGCACAATTTCAGATGCTCTTATAGTCTTCACTTTCAAACTCAAACTTTGCAACATTGTCTTGACATTTACTTCAGTTTAATGACCTTACTCGTGCTTCTCTTCGAGTGTTTACAACTGATATAAATTCCAATAAACGGGTGTTTTATATTGTTATGGCCGGATTACTAATGCATAAAATATTTTCTATGTAATTCTTGTGGAACAAGTATATAAGCACGTCTGGTGCAATAATTTGAACAAGTCTAGTAAGAAAACTTCATGTTTAGTAAACAATCAAACGAATACTAATCAGAATGGTGTCTACGATTGTTGATATCGTTACATACGGTTCTATCAGGTGACATTTTTTTGAAGTGATAACTTCTATTGGCCCGTTGGGCACTTTCGACTTGGCTATGTTTTCGAAATCTCGCGTCACGCCAGATTTCTCGCGAGATCTTGCATCACGCCAGATTTCCCGCGAGATCTCGCGTCACGCCAGATTTCTCGCGAGATCTTGCATCACGCCAGATTTCCCGCGAGATCTCGCATCACGCCAGATTTCTCGCGAGATCTCGCGTCACGCTTTTGTTTAGACACAAGTCAGATCGTGGAGAGGGAATATTATTAATACATTATTTACATTTATTAGCATAGCAATCAAATTAACACATAAGAATTAGTTAATATAATATAACAGCTGATTTCGCCCATCATCTGTAATTCTTAAACAAAACCCAGCATAGATTATATTTTGGGGTTATGTTTACAACTTCAACCATTAAAATTTCTTGTGATGTTAATTTTCTTATATATTAGTTATACAACTAATGTAGGCTTCTATAACTATAAGTTATAAGGGCTTCTACACGTTATAAGATTTGCTTTGGGGTTATAAACTGTATATAAAACTAACCTTTGATCATCAATATATTCGTTTATACAAATTTAAAGAAGGATACCTACTGTTTAACTTCGCAAACATTCGTACATCTTTGTATAACATATTTGATTATTAATTTCTTTACTGTAATATTAACAACTTCTAAATCATTTGATCTATCAATATGAAATAAAAGGTAACTAAGATAATATTTTTACCTTTCTTTAAATATATAATAACGGATATAAATAAACAATTTGAACAAATAGGCCTACAGTTTTATAATCCTTATAATTGTACACATTTACCGAGTTAAAAATCCCCGTAGTCATAGAAGTTATCACTTCCAACGTGTGGTCTTAAGCACACCCAGTTAATTTTTTTTTTTTTAGAAACTGCTCATAGAAACGTTTATTTTGATATGTGCAATATTTATATTTCACTTATATTGTGTATAATAACTTGCTTCTTACTTTAGCAAGCTAACAGGAGAAGGAAGACCATCAGGATATTCCAGAAAAATTCCATACTTAGTTCATTTAAATTATTAACACTCAACAGTTGTATACAATTTTTAAAGTTTATGGTACTAAAGAAAGGAGTGTGAGTTAAAAGCTTTCAACATATTTTAAACGTTGGTCCTTTCTATAAGTAGTAAATACAGAAAGAGCTGAAACTGTGTAAACTGTGTTAATTATATACAATTAGGATAAACACAAATTAACCAGATAGGATTAGACACTATACTTTTTAAATTAACTTACATTTTCCAAACATGTTTATTATAATTGAACCAATTACAAATTAACAGCAATTTAAAAAGGAAACAAATTAATTGAATTGAAACTTTTGATCGATAGTTCCCCCCAACCACGGTCCTAGCGGTTAATTGGTTCACCAACCTCAATTCAACAGAAGCACTCAGTTAATCACTTACCTCTCCTAGACACATTGAAGTCTCCGTAGAATTTAACAAAAACAAATTAAGCTCAAGTGTTAGACGTCGAAGTGTTTTACCTACTTTTTACTTCCTACTTTTGTATATAATAAATGTGTTGCAAATTTTAATTAAACCTTTAGTGGATTTAACATTTTTAACAAATTTACTTATTCACAAAGAATAAATATTACTTAAAAACTGCAAATAAAAAGAGGCGACTTTTCTTTGCATAAAAATTATAAAAAATTTACCAGAATGTCGATAAGAATAAGGTCCATATAATGCTTGTGCGCCAATCTGCCTTAGATAGTGTTTTGCAGTTACGTGGATCTAAATCACGTGACTGTATTATATCCTTTTGCAAAATATCAATTGTATCTCTATCCCAGCCTTCTGAAGACCAAAATTGAGGAACTTTGGTACTTATAAGTAATGCTTTGTTATAGGTCGTTTTACACCTTTTACGGTTTTAATAGAGGAAGTTTTTAATTTTAGGTTTATTGCACTACAGTAAAAGATGTTCGATTGAAATGGGACAAAAACAGAAATGTGTGTTACGTCGCGTCGATGTGAACTCGTGAATCAGTATATCACATTTTTCACAGCATCACAGTATATCACATAATTATAATTAGTTTTATTTTAATATTGATCTAGGACGTTCAAGGAATCGTCGCTCATAATATTGTTAAATGGTCTATTGAGGACGGGTGGCCATATACCCTCCAGGTCAGTTTCGGCTGCCTCAAGTTAGTATGGCGCGACCCCTTATAGAGACATAATTTCTGAAAGCTGTCTCCATTAGTAAGATTACTAAGGAAGTGAGATTAACTGGTCATCACTCGGATACAGACTTAAGCTACGCTTAAAGCTCGGTTAAAATTTTCGAAAGAATACATTTAACTAGACTAACGAATTTAAGAACCCAGTATTGCGGCCTAACGAGTCGGTACTATAATTGTATTTGGATAACCTAATAGAACTCCGATCCAATGCAATATTACGTTCCACTGGAAATTCTACGATAGTGGCGCTATCTATTGGGGATTCTACGGAAGCTGTGTGAAACACCAATGCTACTAATGATTTTTCCCTAGCGCTACCTCGCTAATCATGCACTATTTTCCCGACAACCTAATTTTCGCCACACTGCTGCCGTATGGATGCAAGATCTATTTATTATTCATGATCTATGGTACTACCTAAAATCACCATGTAAGAGGAATTAGATGTCTGGGAAGTGAAGGAATGATTTTTCGAAGGTTTTTTGGAGAAATATTCGAAAACATGAATCTAGTTTGTAAAGTTTCTTAGAAGGATATTTAAATTGTAAAAACTTATGGTCATGTCAGCGCATATAGTAATTTTAGCCAGATTATTGGATGTAATTTATATGTACAGCTTCAGAGCACACACTGCTGTGTTTGTAACTACCATAATAATGTAGGAATCAATGTTATGAAATAGAAAGTATACAGCGCAGACAATGGGGCAGTATACAGCGCAATGTGTTAGAAGAAGAATGGGGTAACGTAGTAAGGGACATAAAAAACAGCAAAATCTTTATTATTACCGTCAGACTAAGTGGGACATTACGGACCTGGTGATCCAAGAAATGTTAAGACAGTAAGCCTCAAATTCTGCAGGCAGACATTGCACCTCGACGTGCCAATACCCGATAAGGAAAACAACAGCACTGATTTAAGTTAGTCTACAAATAAAGCGATAGTATTTTATTAAAATTTAAAATACTTGTACTGTATATAATTTTTTTTAATATCACTGTTGGTTTTAAATAAATATGTTCATTTTGACAAAGTTTAAATGTGTAACCTTCAGTGTAATTAAAAGTTAAAAATCTAATAGAGGCAATATTTAGCATAGGTGTGGCGGAGTTTAAAAGATTTCTCATAAAACGAGCTTATTTCAGAAACGGAAATAAAGTCATTCACCAACCGGAAATGAAACCATTGCGGCGGTAGACGCTTCGGTGTCGGAGGCTGATGAATAAATGAGGTTAAGGGTTCATGCAACGAACACAGAAAAAAAATAGAAGGGACAAATGCACTAACAAGCACTTAAAGTAGTTGTCGCCACCACCGCCATCTTGCGGTAGGCAAACCCGCTTATTGACGGTCTAAACACGGGTACATTTTTAGTGAGCACTTTTCAATCATTTACAATACTTAGCGTAAAGATACAAATTTGAAACTTAACACCGTTAAACTATATTAGGTGTGGATGCTAATGGTGTAATTGAAAGTATTAATTTTAACTTCAATACAGTTCAATGAGTCCGTTGGTCAACGATGTACATATGTTTTTATCACTTGTTTATTTATTTCAGTGTTTTGTGTTGTGTAGTGTTATGTTAAGTGTGACCATAACAAATTCTGTTTAATGTGTATTTTTACTTGACTTGATAATGGAGACATGAACTCCGAAATCGATAGTTCCTTTACATAAGGACTGAATTTAGGACTCTAGACGGACATATATAAGGTATGTAACATAATTTTATTATTCAATAACTGTTCCTGGAGACAACACGCTATAATGTATGTATTTATTTAACAAGCAATATTTTATGTACAGAACGTTGCTTTTATGATACCAAAATAGTAAATGCATGTAAAGACATTTTACAAGCTGAATATATAAAAAAAAACTTAGCCTATCTAATCGGACAGTCTCATTGACCTAAAAATGTTATGGTTTTTCAAAAGTGATTTATTATTGGTCTAGGCGCGCCCTACTACAGTGACTCATCCGCAGCGGACGCCATGTTGTGGTAGGCAGCGCTATACGGGTGGCGACAGCTTTCGGCTCAAGTGACCCTTATATTATTTTTCTGTGTTCGTTGGGTTCATGTCATGAGATGGGATAAGGTTTGAAACAACAATTAAACTAGGGGCTCTGCCCCTGGACGCTTCGCTCGCAGTTGGAAAATTCGCTAAAGAATCTCGTTAATCTTTGGCTCGTTTGTACATAGGTTTGTAAAATTATGAAACCAGGCTTAAATATATTAACAGTAATTACAAGATTAATTATAACCTCAAATACATGCTTTAGAAACGTGATATGTTTTCATTACGATTTTATTCCTAGTTCTACTATCTTCTGTCAACTAAAGTTTTGAAACTAGGCCTAAATATAGTAAAAACTATTGCAGTATTAACATAACCTCAATACTGTGTTTCAGAAATGAGCCAGGCATATATTACAAAATTGATTATTCAAATTTATCCATCTTTGCCAAGTTTATCTTTTTAACTTCCCGATAGAAGAAAATTGTAAATTTTCTAAAATCGGGAAGTTATTGGTTTCACCCCGTTTTTCGAAAATCGAGTATTCATCAGATCTCGACGTTTTGAGGTCCTAGGAATCTTCCCTGACCACTCCCGAGAGGGTGTCACCCTGTCTGTATGTATGTGTGAGTGTATGTAAGTATGTGACCCGCTTATAACTTTTGAACGGCTTAACCGATTGGATTCTACTAAACGGCGTTCTAAAGAGTTCCATCAAACTTAGATTTCCTGAAAATTTCAACTGATTCGGACCGGTAGGTTCTGATAAATTTAAAAAAAACTAAGAAATAAAAAATTTTCAAATCAGGTTTTTTTTTAATAACTTTTAAACGGCTTTACCGATCAATTCCAAAATCTAATCAGCTTTTAACCTTGACAATCGACGTCGATCGCTACCAGTCCGGTCAAAATCGGTTAATTCGTTCGTGAGATATCGTGAACGAAAGAAAATCAAAAAAGTGTTTATTCTCTATTTCTTCAAAATTTTTCATCAGAAAAATTTTTGTTGTCGACTCTTTCAATGGACTCAAAAAATTGCATCGATTGCCGCAAATCGCATAAAAATCGGTTGATTCATTCGCGAGATATCGTGAACGAAAGAAAATAAAAAAAAGTGTTTTTCCTCAATTTCTCCGAAACTTTTCATCTGAAAATTTTTTGTTGTTGATTCTTTCAATGGACTTAAAAAACTGCATCGATTGCTGCAAATCGCATAAAAATCGGTTGATTCATTCAAAAGTTATGGCAGTTCAAAATTTCCAAAAATAGTGTTTGTTTTAATTAAACTTAGTGGGAAGTTACATGGATGGCCTTTAGGGTCAACCGTTTTCCAAATTTTTTTTTGACAAAATAAATTGTAAAATCATGCCCAATTTATTCTAATTCCAACGTGCTAAAACAGTATAAATTAGCTTGTTTTTAACAGTAATTAAAATCTATCCAATGAACAGCTGATTTTGGATAATACACAATCTCAGTTCTATTCCACTCTATTTCCAACGTGCTAAAACAGTATAAATTGGCTTGTTTAAAAACAGCTGTTTTGATCGCTTTATTACCTATATCGTTGTTATTTTTTGTAACCAACATGGCAAACCATAAGACCCTATGTTAAAAATTTTCAACTTTTAAATTAGATTTTTTTTTTTAAATTGCCTTTTTACACGAAATACAACTATATGGGTGTACTTAAAAATCAAAACTACACCTAAATATAAAATTTCTTAGAATTCGTTAGAGCCGTTTTCGTCGAGATCCGCGACAGATACAAAGATAGATACAAGAATTTCTCATTTAAACTAATAGGATACATATCAGATAAAATATTCAATTTAAAACGTAAAATATTTTCTAAAATAAAATTCGGTTATTTTAGGGCATAACTTTAAGGACAAAGAGACAAAATACTAAACATTGGTCAGAAACAATCCAAGCTGTGAAGTATTTCAGTCATAGTTGTCTAAGATTACTGGCAAACTGTTATTACGAGTCCTTGGTTATGTAACGCTGTACAAGGATCAAGCGAATGGTTTAAAACTTATTACTCATAGTTTTAACAGCGAATAGTTGTTCTTTAACTCACGAGAGAAAAGTTTGATCGTGATGTGTAGCTTGCAGTATACATTATATTTTTAATATGTATAGGCCTAAATTGTGTAAGCGCTGTTCAAAATATAGGTTAAAATTTAACAGAACGTACGTGTTATAATATTATTGTAAACAGAACCATGGTTTTCATGTTATTTGCTATTCATGTAACATATAGCTACGTTAAATGTTAAGTTTTTACACTTTTGAAATCAAGACTCAGATTATAAGTTGGAACTCATAGAACAGGGTTTAGCCTTATTCTGTCATTTAATTTTTATTTTGATCACTTCTTCATTGACATATAGTTAACATAATTTTTCACGCATCATCACTTTTTGTATTTATCTAAAAAATTATCGCACACTAAATTCGTGAATTTAAAAAATATGATGATTTTGCTTCTTTTATTTACAACTATTTTTCAAACGTTTTCGATGTGTAGTGAGATAAATATTGATATATTATTTAAACGGTATGTAAATTAAAAATTTCTGATAAATTAATAATTATTTCTCCTTGTGTTCTGAAATTGAATGTGATTTTGTAAGGGAAATTGTAAGCAACAGCATGTTAAACAATAATTTGCCTTATCAAAATGTAATAACAATCATTTAAAACTCATGTTCATGTTAAAAGAAAAGGGTTTCATAACAGAAACTGAGTAAATTAGTCTAACTTTCACTTTTAAGGTTTATTTTAAAACAATCTTCTTCCATTTAATTAGTTGATTTTAATTCCCATTTGTTATACAATTAACGAAATGTTAAACAAAACATCTTAAAATAAAAAATTATAGTTACACACAACTGTTTTCAAAATTTCTTTTGAAATAACAGAAATTTCTGACTTAAAATGCATGTAGGCCTAGTATTTTCTAGCTTATAATCAAGCTTTTTTATGTCTA
>JAGFPH010002727.1:156555-174376 GCA_018207615.1 Philaenus spumarius | reverse complement strand
AATTTTTGGAGCCAGGTAAATTTTATTTTCTGAGGGAGACAGTGGGGCGTGGGGAGGACAAGATTTCATTTTCTGATGGAGGTATTGGGGAGTGGGGACTAAACGATCTTCATAACAGGGGTTTCCTCCACCGGCGATATCAGTACTATTTTGTTACTGTAATTTTTTTTTTGCTATACAGAGGTCAAGTTTTGTGACTATGCTCTGTTTTGTAGGGAATTGTAGATATCAGATTTTTTTTATGGGTAGATAAAGGTCATTTCGTTTGGGGTTTTTAAACGAATTTTCTTTTTTAAAGGTTTTTTGGTAAGGATATATATAGACTAGGGGAAACATCTTCGTGCTTCGCATGGCAGCCCGGTTGGGACCTTCTATACACATAAACTAACCCCAAAGCTAAGATATTAAATAATGTTCAATGTTTAAATCAAACTATTTAGTATATTTTATAACAGCAATTATAATAAAGGTTAAACGAACCAGCAAGACTCAGGTCTACACTTCAATAAAAACCTAACCTAAAAGTTAGAAATACTAACAATTGTTTCCAAGTTTGAAATCAGCTGAAAATGAAAATATTGGAGCAAACAGCTGTTTTATCTGTTACTTTATTCAATTGGTTGCTATGGTAATGAATGCAAACACATTCAAGAAACATGTGTTGATTCATCAGTCTAGGCCTGACCTAAGAATATTTCCCTAAATTTACAAAAATTTAATTAAAAAATATGTTTTTATCGAAATTAATTATAGCCTATGTTTCTCAAGGATATTGTAGCTTTTTATTGGTAAAACTATTTTTTCAATCGGTTCAGTAGTTCTAGCTCCCTACATACAAACAAACAAATTTTACCTCTTTGTAATGAATAGAAGAAGTAGAAAATTACAAACACGGGGAAGAAGCATGTTTACTCTGTAGAAAATTTTCATAGGAAAGATGAGCTATTGCAGTGACCCTTATAATAAGACCTTATGGTAGTAAATGAGCACCGATTATGGTCCCCAGAACACGTTTTGTGGTTTCATTAAAAATGTTATACCGGGTGAGTTTTAAATGTCCCCCCCTAATTTTTTCCGCATTTCTTAACATATCGACTCAAAACCACCGCCGAACATCATTGATTAGTTTATACTTTCTTTTGATGAGGTTCACATTTTTGGCCGCCATCTTGGATCCGCCATATTGGAATTAACTTTTATTTTTTAAATGTAAAGGTAAGGTTGTGACCCATCATTTCAAACTATTTTTTCCGTAGAACACGATGCAGCAATCGGTTTTTAAATATCTGCTTTCGTTCTTGAGATATTAACAATTTTGTAAAAAATTTAAATTTTCAAAAATCCCTTGTTTTATTCAATTTAAAAAAAATATCGACCCTTTATCATCAGATATCACAGTTTGGTAGTAGCTTATAGATTTTTATTAAGTTATCAATGTTTACTGCCATCTTCAGTTTCGCAGAGAAAAGTTGTTAATACACTGAAATCAAACAAATTTACTAAAGATGGCAGTACAAATTTAAAACTTAATAAACCTATAAGCTACTACCAAACTGTGATATTTGATGATAAAGGGTCGATATTAAAAAAAAAAAAAAATTGAATAAAACAAGGGATTTTTGAAAATTTAATTTTTTTACAAAATTGTTAATATCTCGAGAACGAAAGCAGATAAGTAAAAACCGATTGCTGCATCGTGTTCTACGGGAAAAAAATAGTTTGAAATGATGGGTCACAACCTTACCTTTACATTTAAAAAATAAAAGTTCATTCCAATATGGCGGATCCAAGATGGCGGCCAAAAATGTGAACCTCATCAAAAGAAAGTATAAACTAATCAATGATGTTCGGCGGTGGTTGGGAGTCGATATCTTAAGAAATGCGGAAAAAATTAGGGGGGGGGGGTTTTATAATTCCCCCTTTTTACATACATATTTTTTTTATGTGCTCGCTCTCTACCGGCCGCATCTAAGTCCGATTTGGTCCAAATTTGGTACACATGTTGGTTGTCTAAGTCGCTCGGACAAGTTTGTTAGCCAAAAATCCAACAATTGGAAGCACGTTTTTTTGACAGGATGTAAATATTTTTTAGATTTTTCGTACAAAAATGAAATTTATTTATTGGTTTATCTATATAGGCTAAATATGCATAGTTTGTTGTTTGAAAGACCTTATGGCTCGCTTGGTTCCCCCAAAATCGATCAAAACGTAACATACTTTAAAAGTACCCAGTACACGTGGGTTATTTTACTCTTCTGATCCTGAGAGCGAAGCGAAGCAGCCCATGACCCTAGGCCGTAAGATTCCACCGTGAGTAGAACGAAAAAGCGCATGGTTCGAAGCTGGAGGCTGAGATGCAAAACAATTTCTACTAATATGTTTCATACACACAGGCAGCTATTCAACGCCTTCGTGGGTAGATCAATTTCCCGAATAGTTGATTGAAACTGAAACCCCAAAAACACATAAACTTAATTTTTGATATTCGCTAAACTTACGTCAGCGGTTCATCTGCGTGGTTGAATTATTTTAACTTTAATAATCTCCCGAAACATTTCATAAATTCAACTCAGTTTGATTCATTAGTTTGGCGGTTCTGTTTACCTTCAGCTATAAAGATGCCTTCCGATTTACTTCCGAAGAACGAGTAGATGTCTCCCTTGTCGATTCCGTTTTCACTAAGAAAAACTGTCTGGAACAAGAAGAATACAAAAACGTTGAATTCATAGACCATCGCACTACATAAGTTGGATTTCTCTCAAACTAACCATAACCAACCCCAGGCGTGTTTCGCCTTTAGACCATCTCGGTTCTGTTCTTCGAATATAAAACGTCTCCAGGACAAAAAATTATTCAAAACGTTCCAGTCGGCTATAGGAGGAATATATTTCGTCAACTATTGTATAGATTGAGTAGGCTACTGCCCAATGTTCCATCACTAGGACCAGTGTGATACTAATGTTTTGGTCTATTTTTTAGTTATTTGTAGATTTGTAAATTTCAATATTTTTCCACAACTTGAGAAATACCCTTTATATTCTCGTACAACACATGATCATTGAGTAGTTTTAATCAAAGATTATCACAGATTCCGGCAATTTTAATTATCAGTTTGAATTACATATGGCGGTTTTTAAAACTGAGGTCTTATTTTTACCACAGCCGAGAACGAAATTGTAGATGCATACCCTCTAATGTAAGCTAATTGACATAGGCACTCAATGGTTGCCATGGCAACTACAATTAGTGTTACTGCCTGCTGGAAAAGTCAGCCACAAGATTCTAGAAGGAAAAGTAGCCAGTACTGATTTGACATACTGAACGTTCCAGGAAAATCAAAAATAAATCAACCGCGTCTCTTTACATGTGCAATAAACCCAATAATTTTTTCTTAGAAAACGGAAATATTGTGTCCTTGGAAAAGATTTCAAACATTTTTAACGATTTTCCACAGGAAAGATGTGCTATTGCGGTGAGACCTAAGGTCGAAAGTAGTCAATGAGCACCACCGATAATGGTTTCCAAAATATATATATTATACTAGCTGACCCGTACGGCGTTGCCCGTGGTGGTTGGTATTTTCAGTCTCTTTAACGTAATTGTATTAAGGGGATTGTCTACTGAAAATGGTAATTTTTTTTTTAATTTTTTTCTCATTATTTAAACCCTTAATCTTATATGAACACAAAAACACATTAAAACGGATTTCTGATGCATTATATATGTGTATAACATACGTTTTCCAATGACTGTACAATAACGCGAACGCACGATTTTGGTACTTATTGTTTTGGTAATTTTTTATTCGTAAAAGTATACACATACATAACACCCTCAAAACATACCTATTATACGTTATAATGTCCACTAAAATAATGATGTATGAATATGTAATTGCATTGCGTAAATCTGACCTTGTAACGTAGAACAAAACTTTACGGGCCGTTTGCCGCTGAGTTTTTCTTGTTTCTCAGGTACAAACTTTGATATTCCAAAAGAACGGATAAAGATATAAGGATGAAACTTTCGGTGGTTTATTTCAGAGGTACAAACTAAATCGTCGTGTCATTTGGTGGTTATAAGTAGCATAGCTTTTTTTTACAAAATAAAATAGATAAATGGATTTTTTCAAATTGAATAACAAATTTTGTGCATCATTTTATTTGTAGTTTCCCTATAGATATAAATATGATATCACATGAGGTTTTAGGTCTTATTATTACCTACAATTTGAGACTAAGAACAACAAAATTGGACGTAAGTTTCCCAAGGAATATCAATTTGAAAAAAACGATTAGATTTTTTTTTTAAATACGTATATATATATATATTCACATAAATTTTGTAAAATTTTAAAATTGCATATTTCATCTTCATCTAGGCCTAGTTATCATATAACAACGTAAAAAGAAAGAATTTTAAGGAAATACAGATTTTTTATTTTTCAGTAGACAATCCCCTTGTGTTCAGTCAGTCAGTGGTATTTGGCTTATATATAGATCTTAAATAATAAAAGCACTATTGTCATAATAATAAAAGATTGTCAATTGTCTGAAATTATGATTTTAGTAACTTTGATCCATCCAAACCCCTCCTAAAATTTCGAATTTTTTCAAACCCTTTCTTAGTAAGCCCCTGTGGTCCTAGAGGAAGCTCCATACCAAATTTCATTCCAATCCGTTCGGTGGTTTTGAAGAAATCGTGATTTAATAACTTTGATCCCCCCAAACCCCCCTAAAATTTCGAATTTTTTCAAACCCTTTCTTAGTAAGTTTTTGAGAAATCGTGATGAGTGAGTGAGTGAGTGGTATTTCGCTTTTATATATATAGATATAAATAATGTATATATATTTTATGTGTTCGCACTCTAATGACCGCATTTTACGTCCAATTTGGCACGCACGTTGGTTTCCTAAGTCGCTCTTGCGAGTTCGTTCTCCAAAACAGGTTTTTTTGATCGGAAGTAAAATTGTTTGAAATTTTTCTTACCAGAATGTAATTATTGGGGGTTTTACCTATAATAATATTACATTACTTTGCACATTTTTGAAGTGTAAATATCTATAGGCGCACCTCGGCGCTATGTTTGCTGGCAGTGAATTGGATTTTTACCGTCACTTATTTTCTCATGCATTTTATGAAACGCTCTAACCTAATTTTACCGTCACGCGTTTTCTTATGCATTTGGTGAAACGCTCTAACCTAATTTTACCGTCACGCGTTTTCTCATGCATTTGGTGAAACGCTCTAATATGTGAAACGCTCTATTCTCTTAGCTTGAAAAAATTTCGGTCTTGCTGAGATTCGAACCAGCAGAGTCCATCACCATATATACTAGCGCCTTAGCCAGTTAGGCCACGAAAGCATTGCTAGTGTAGAATATTTGAATTGGGTATATAAGTGTAACAGATTGTCCTAAGTCTTACGCTTAACATATTAATGTTTACACAATGTATAGTTTAGTTGGTAATACCTCTGAAATTGACGTTGTGCTTCCTCACTTAGTAAGTTGCATTAAAAATGGGCATAGTGCTTCCTCATTTCGTAAGTTGTGTTAAAAAGTTAACACAACTTCCGTGTGGTCTTAAGCACACGATTTACATTTTTTTTACAAGACCTTATAGCCCGTCTGTTCCCCCCGAAATCCTTAAACACGTGAAACACCACAAAAGTATCCGGTTCAAATCCACGTGGGGATTTCACCATGTGGGCAGCTTCTGTTGCGAGGCAGATGGCCGGGATACAAACTTCCAAAGCGATATTTGAGCCACAAATCAGAGGCCACAAAATCGAGGCGCAAACCGAAAGCGGAACGAATCAGCGCGCCAGCCGGGATTGGAGGATGAGGTCTAAACTAATCCTACCAATAAATTAGACTGATATTCAGCGTTATCACGAGCAGAACAATTTCCCAAATAGTTGGTTGAAACCCTAAGACGTATAAACTTAATTTTGGAACTTTGCTCAACTCACGTCAGCTGTTCAGTGATCGAATTATTTTAGTCTCCAAGAATTTATATTATTTAGTGTTTCCCCGTTCAGACTCACTTTGTAATGTTAAAATTATGACAAAGTGCTTAAGCTGGCTGTATAATTCAGTTATAGGCTATCATGAGTTCTCAGATGCTCTGGCGGGAGGGAAGAGTTTTAGCAAGTGGGGACGCCGTCCGCTGGAGGGGAAAGGTCATCACGCAAAGACAATATATTGATTGGAAACCCGTACAAGGGCTTCCAGACTGAAGTATGATGTTCAGAGTGCGGTAACAGACTGAGCCTCTCTGACCCCCCCCCCCCCCCACCACTCGAATCAACACCGAGTCTACTGCGCATCTCAAGGTCACGGCTCATGCTAGACCTTCTCCAGTATACTGCTCTTGATCCTCAAAAACGTAGTGGTAGGTCACGGCTCTTTATTAGTGCAGTCATTGAAGCGAAAAATAGGGTCTTACCTCCGAATTTTTTTACTGTGAACCGATTTGCATGAAATTTTGGAATTAGGCTCATCTTACCCTTAACTTCAAAAGTGAAAATGATCTGAGCTCCGCCTATTGTTTTTAAGGGGTGTAAACAACCCCTTAATGGAAAAATTGACATTAAGCCATTTTATCGCTAGAAAACGTGTTTAATATTAAGGGGTGAAATTGTAAAGTGTTTTCTGACACAAATACCTCATATTAAAATCATTTTCAACCCCTTGAAAACCTTACAACCCTTGCAAACAACCCCTAAATTGAAAAAATCACAAAAAATTACTTTGGTATGACATAAAAAGATTTAAGTATAGAGTAATAATATTTTATGTTCTCTATCTTAATTATCGAATTTTTAACCCCCTTTCGACCCTTAAAAACAACCCCTTGATAAAAAATAGTTTAAAAAATTTCTTTTGATGAAATGAAAAGGATTTAAATGTTATTCCACATTCTCGAAAATGATTATCATATTCTCAAGCTTTTCAACCCTTAAAACTACCCCTAAATTAAAACAGTAAATATATATGATGACACATTTAAAAATAATTTAATTATAGAGTAAGAAATCACCATTTATTGAATAAAATGTGCCATAATATGTATGTATATACATAAGACAATAGTTTTGGGTCTATATTACTGTGTACTTTCACTTTGCTCCAAATATTCACACTCCGAAATTTTCAGTTTACTAAGTAGAAAAAAATACGACTAGTTTTTGGATCATAACTCCTTCAATTTTGATGCTATCACAACTTATAAAAAAAAAACTTTTTAAAGATAATTAAAAGAGCTACAACTTTTTTCATTACAATATATAGTGAAAAATCTTTTATTTTAAAACGGTGAAGGGTCAAAGGGCTCAAGAGAGACTGTGATTGCGCTGCCGCGCGCTCTTTAAACAATCATATCTCCGTCAATTTTTGTGTGACAGAAAAAAAAAAAAAAAAAAATTTTTTGTTAGAAAAAAACTTACATTTTTCATCATTATACTTTTGTACGTATATTTCATCATTTTTGAGATATTATGAAGAAGGTGTTTTTTTTTAAATTCGAATACAAATTTTTTCTTAAAATCGTGATTTTTTTGAAAAATATGTGCCCTAAAGCAGCCAAACTGCTAGAATCCATCAAAATCTTTATATTAAAGTTAATTCTAGACGGAATACGATTAATTTCAATTTTGATGGAAATGGCACTTATGAAACCCATTGATTTAAAATAAAAAAAAAAAAACATTAGATGTTCCTCTTATTTAAAATACAGCTCACTCATTTTACGTTCAAAAGACTTTTAACAGTGCTCATTTTAAAGCTTATTTTAAACACTACAAAACCCTATTTCATTAGAATGCATAAAATGTATCTGCTCGTCGCTAGATGGCATTGAACACATCGATTAAATTTCAGACAAAATAAAAAACCGCTTTGATGTTTAATATCTCGCTTAATATTGCACTTAGAACACTTTATAAAAAACGTATTTGTTCAGTTTTTTACCTGCTACAATTTTGTTTATTATAAAATTTTCGTTAAAATGAATATTTTTGGAGATAATTTCAAAAAACCGACGAAAAACGTGAAAAAATTCCCAATTTTCAATTGCCAATAACTTGAAAAGTATTGGGTTTTTTGAAAAACTTTATAGAAGATTTTTTGCTTAAAATTAGGCCTTCTATCGATATCTGAGGTTATTTTGAAAAAAAAACATTTATACCACCGAGAAGGGGTGGTAACCACCCCCAGGGTGGGTGCGGAGTTCAGATCATTTTCACTTTTGAAGTTTCATGCAAATCGGTTCATAGTTAAAAAATTCGGAGCAATAACGCCTCAATGACTGCACTATATATTTATAGTTTGATTCTAATTACTTTTCTACTGTCTATTGTAAAATTAAGTAGACTCACAGAGAAGGAATATATTTTTCTTCTCTGTGGTAGACTTTACATTATGGATGAATTTGTTTAAAGTACTTTCTACACGTTTTGTACTTATATTAAAAACAGTACTAATAATGATACATTTGTGCCTTTCTGAGAAACTTTCACATTAGATTAATCCGCTGCTGGCGATTGTTGACAGAGTAAAGGTTTGAATTTAAAAAAATATGACTGAACAGAAATTAAATAGTATACTCTATTTCAAGCAGACGGGCTTACCTCGAGGTCCTTGGGTGTTGATATGACTACAAATAGATGCGAACACAAATACCATTGAAAACAGCTGGGATATTTCTTCAGTACGCACTCGACTGTTTGCCAAATACCTGGAAGGCAAAACCATGTTAGATTGCAGTTTTATGTTAGCTGTCACTTGCAACTGTTATCTGAAATAATTGCTGTCCTACGAGTACATGAAAAGGGATGCTTATCAGTTACGCATACAGTAGAGAAAGTCAGGAGCAAAGGTCAAGGGTTGTATTCCCGGTTCCATTTACATTTTTCAACAAAGTTTTTCAAGTGCACATAGAAAGTCAGATAAATTAATTGTACCGAACTATATTTATTTACAGTTTTCATTTTTTAAATGCGTTATATTTAACCTCAACCTACAACTTGCGTGAATTCTTGTCGTGACATTTAAGACGACATGTTTCGGAACCGAAACTCCTTCTTCAGGACCTAATCATTCCGAAGAGATCGTCGCACATTCGGCACATTAAAATAAATATGACATAAACATGTTGAACATGTGTGCCTCCTATTTGTTTTAAAGTGGGACGATCTCTTCGGAGTGATTAGGAATTCAAGATGGAGTTTCGGCTCCGAAACGTGTCGTTTTACATTTTAAGACAAGAAGTCAAGTGACAGACCTTAATAAGGTAATATTATTATTAATTATAATAGTGACTTGGTACCACAAACATGCAATTCAAATCACATTTAACGTTAACATTATGACAATTTGCTTAGGTTGGCAGAACTGCTGCTCGTGTTCCTAAACGCGGTGATATCAATTGGGAGGTGTGCTGCATATATTTACCGTATCTGTAGGCTCTGTAGTACCAATATAACGGGCCTACCCAAGGGAGTTGTCCGGAGAGCGAGGGGATTTTAGAGATGTCTTTATTAGTTGAATGTCTCTTCGCGTAGTCCAACAGTATTACCAACATAGCAGCAACAACCACCAACGCGAAGATGAAGGTAGTGAGACTCATTGCTGTGGTTCTACCACCTGAAAACACAAAAACAAATCAATACAAATTTTAATCTTATGATATTAAATAATTCGACCACGCAGCTGAAACAAATTTCCAAAATTAAGTCTATATGCTTATGTTTTAGGGTTTCAACCAACAATTTGGGAAATAGGTCTATTCACGACGCAGCACCTGCACTAGCTGCGAAATGGTTCACACGCCATTCCGCATATTGGGATTATCTTGAATACACAAATCATTGCGTGCTTCGCACGCAGAAGCCCGTATTGGTAGTATCTTAATTACAAAAAGCATTGCGTGCTTCGCACGCCAACCCCGTATTGGGAGTGTCTTCAAAATACAATGCATTGCGTGCTTCGCACGCCAACCCCACGGTAGAATCCACCACATGGCTTTGAAACGGGTACTTCCACGGTATTTTGCGTTTTGATCGATTTTGGGCCAACCAAGCGAGCTATAAGGTCGCGCAAAAAAAAAAAAAACAAAATGTGCAGAATAATATCCTAAATTTATATTTATAGAAAAAACTCAAAAACAAATTCATTCTCGTAGGAAAAATCTCAAAAAATAGTCACTTCCGGTCCAAAAACGTGCTTCCGATTGAAGGATTTTTTTGTTTGTCCGATTGTTGGCTATCGAACTCGTCTGACCAACATAGACGACCAGTATTAGTAATTGTACACTAATATTGCAAAATGAATTTGTAATTATTTTTATTGTCCTCTTAGTATACGTTCACTGTTATATTGATTTTAATTTAGTTTCTTTGTTTTTGCAAACGTTTGAAAACACTACTAGAATTACTGTAATTATATATGTAATTGTGATCGTGTTAATTCAAATAAAATGTCAATAACAATTTTTAAGTAGTCAAATTTATGATTTTGTAACCTACTGACCGTAAAACCGCTTAGAGTTGTCACAATTGTACCGTGTTTGGACTCAAATTGCGAGGAGTAATATTTAGAGTTCAGTAATTAGAGTAAAAATTACGTCAAGTTAACGGTTAGGAACATATGATTTTGTAGCACAAGGGCTAGATTCATAGGAAAACCGTGTGAGTGTTTCTGCGCGTGTGGGAGCGAGGGTCGATTTTATGACTTAGAGCGATGGATGTTTGTACAGACTATAGTTTATATATATATGTATGTTTACATCGAGTTATTCTCAGAGTTTGTGTAGTGTTAGTGTCATGAGTTACGTCTATATGTGTTAGTACAAACCTGACGAAACTGACAGAGTTCGGCGAAACAGCGCTGTAGCTAGACCTACAATACGGACTGAAGACAGCTTACTCAAAGTAACTATACTAGTACATTAAAAGAAATTTATCTTGGTAGGGAGCAATATGATTTAAATTTTTATAAGATACATGAAAACGGACAGGGAAATAAATTATTAAATTAATTACTGGCTAAATTGGGAGAAGAGGCGATGAATTCATGGACAGAAGATCTGAGGGGTATGGTGTCTATAATAAAAATGATTGTATTCTTTGGGAGGCATCGTATATTAACAACAAATAAACGTGAGAATTGAATTTAATATTCAAAGCAAGGAATGTCATGCTACCTGTAAACGCTAGATTAGGCAGGAGTGGGATTGAAAGGATGTGCTCTTTATGTAACGTCCGAGAGGAGGAGACCATGATACATTTTATTTGCGAATGTTTTTAATATTAGAAGACATTCGACAAAAATAATTTAAATGTAAAGCCCTTGACAGATTGATAAGAATATTGAATGTGGAAAACTGGTTTAGTTTAGTGAATTTATTGAGAAGTGCAAGCAATTCATTAATTGCTCAAGAAGGAAAGCAATTAATTAGGAGTTTATTTGTCAACATTTCTTGTTCATTCATTGTAATATTTTCAACCTGGCAGGCGACCTACGGGTCAAGGTTGGGACACACATGTGCGTCCGGACTTCAGTCGGCAGTACGGGAAAGGCTATGCTAATGCATTTCATATGAAGTTTCCGTACTACTACCCGCACTGCTGACATCGGCCGCTCTATGAATTCACTGAATGTATAGATGATGACGTAATTTTGTAAATGGTATCAACTGAGAAGGACGTAATAAATGTAGTTGGATCTTTTTTAATTTTCGAACAGGCAACTTTTTCAAGCGCAAAAGTTGTACAATAATAGATAAATTTAATTTTTTTATTAAGATTTTTTTACTTGGGCTGCTTAGTTTAGGCAGTAGGAGCCGCAGAAGTCAAGCGTTATCATTGTGTATTTGTAAGTGGCGCGGTGTGGTCGCAGTGTTTTTGCTTGTAATGTTTAACAGTTTTATCTTGTTTAGAATAATGTAGTATTGTATGTAATGTGGTTCCACAAAGAATATATCAAATAGTTGTGCTCGTGTCTTTAGGTGAATGATAACTCGACATAAAAATAATAACACCTAATGTTTCATTGTTTTATTACACAATGCACATACAAATTTGTTGACTAAAGCAGAAGTTCTTTATTTTTTTTTAACTATACAATGTATATTAAAAGAAGCTTGCCGTATGATAAAGAAGTTTACCTTTTATAAAGGTAAACCATCTGAGAACAAACTAACACTGAACAATGAAATGGGACAGAAGAGGAATCTATTCCTTATCTGTTTACAGTAAACGCCAGAGCATTGGGTTATTTCTGTTGTCGCAACACTTAAGTACGCCAAAACTGTTCCTTCATAACAAAAATAATATTATTAACATACTGTAGACTACATTCCTTTTCTTTATTACACAGCCATAATTGTATTCTATCGACATTTATTACTTCTTAAATCATACTGTTCACAATACTGAATATGAGTTGGAGACTAGGTGGTAACTATAACTTGTGAACATCCTTTTTAATGCATCTGTGACTAACGATAATGCATTTGTCGATGTGCAGATGCGTCGTGGCGTCAGCCACAGTCCGAATGTTGTCAGGACGGGTAGTATCCCCGCAATCGCCCATACACCCCCATACGGGCTCTGTACTGGCAACTAAAGCCCGGACGCACAATAGTGTCGGCCGTACCTCGGCTCGATCCCAGTGAGACCACACTTTAACTTAGCACGGCCGTGTGTTGGCCTATTACTAATTACTTACCTATAACTTGTAACTTGAATGAGATAGTTTTTCAAGTCCGCTCCTTGTAGTCCACGTTTAGATATTTCTCGTTGGTTTGATAGTAAATAACGGGAAACTTTCGGGATGAGTCTTTCTGGATCCGCACCGTGGCCGCACCGTCAACGTGAAAAAGTAAACAAAACTTAACTGGCGCGGCGCACCCCCTGTGCGGTGATGTTAGGACTATTCCATACGTTTCCATTAGATTATTCCCCCACCGTGTGTTGGCCAACACTAGGCCGGGGTGCGGTGCGGTCATGTGTGTCCCGACCTTCATGCAGTAAGAGTAAAACCTTTATACTACTAGTGAACCCGGCAATGCTTTGCTATATCTTGATTTAATTTTAAGGTTAGTTATTCCATTTCATCACTTTGACTTATAAGTATTCCAACTACAAATGTTGTTTATATCAATTAAGAATAATCTATGCTAGGGGAGACCCCTGCATGCTCCGCACGCCAACCCCCCACTCCCCAACTCCCTGTTGGAACCCTAGCTAACCTGTTCGAAGTTTTTGCAATTAATGTAGGCCTAGTTGCTTGATTTAATAAGAGATTGATTTATTAAATTTACTAAAAAGACAATTTCATCATTATTTGATTTATTAAATTTATTTAAATTGATTTATTAAATTTAATAAAAAGACAATTTCATCATCACTAATTATCCGTTCACTTCCATAACTATTGAACTATAAACAGAAAAACATAATTAAGCAACAGCAAAATTAAACATAACCTACTTCAATAAAGTAAATTACAACATAAACTAACCATGTCATGATAATAAAACATGTGCTGTTATAATCAGCTGATCTGTGCTATTATGTATTTTTATGTCCAATAGAACTCCAGATAATAATAAAACATGTGCTGTTATAATCAGTTGATAAGTAAATACAATGTTATTGAATAGAAAATATTTTAAATTACATTTTAAAAATATTAAATGATGGAATAGTAAAATTTTAAGTAAAATGGGCAAATATAGAGTTAATTACCTTTCATTTAACAAAAACTGCATGTCAATCGGTCCAATAGAACTCGAGATCTCACTTGGAATAGGCCTAAATATTTTCCCCATGTTAAATTGCCATAAGAGATTTTAATTTCCGTTTTTAGAAAATTTAGTGCTGTAATTACTAAAATCCAAGTAAAATGGGCACATATAGAGTTAATTACCTTTCATTCAACACAAACCGCATGTCAATCGGACCAATAGAACTCGAGATCTCACTTGGAATAGGCTTAAACAATTTTCCCATGTTAAATTGCCATAAGAGATTTTAATTTCCGTTTTTTGAAAATTTAGTGATGTAATTACTAAAATCCAAGTAAAATGGGCAAATATAGAGCTAATTACCTTTCATTTAACACAAATTGCATGTCAATCGGCCCAATAGAACTCGAGATCTCACTCGGATTACAAAAAACCTTTTCAAATTAATATATAGATAATAAAAATGAATTGCTGTTCCGTTGTAAGCGCATCACTTAAAAACGGCTGAACCAAATTGGCTATTTTTTGTTTTAAAATGTCCGTAATAGTCAGAACTAGGTTTACAAAGAAAAATTTTACAAGTTTCCCGAAAAAGACTCAAATTTGGAAAAAAACTAAACAGCCTCTTTTGTACGGACTCAAGACCATAGTGCACAAAAACAGCTGTTCATATAAAAAGCTTAGCAACACAAGTTTGATTACATTCATTGCCATAGCAACTTTACTTAGCATTTATAATCAGTTTATTATTTTTCAAAACCAACAGCTTTTTTAGTTTAGATTGACCAGTTACATATTATATACTAGCTGACCCGTACGGCGTTGCCCGTGGTGGTTGGTATTTTCAGTCTTTTTAACGTATTGTATTCTTTTTAAGTGTTCAGTCAGTGAGTGGTATTTGGATTATATATATATATATAGATCTTAAATAATTAAAGCACTATTGTCATAATAATAAAAGATCTGAAATTATAATTTTAGTAACTTTGATCCCCCTAAACCCCTCCTTAAATTTCGAATTTTTTCATACCTTTTCTTAGTGAGCTCCTATGGTTCTAGATGAAGCTACATACCAAATTTCATTCCAATCCGATAGGTAGTTTTGAAGAAAGGCCCTAGAGGAAGCTACATACCTAATTTCATTCCAATCTGTTCTGTAATTTTGGAGAAATTTTGATTTAGTAATTTTTACCCCCCTAAATTTCCAATTTTTTGAAACCCTTTTTTAGCGAACACTTATGGCCCTTGAGGAAGCTACATACCAAATTTCATTCCAATCCGTTCGTTAGTTTTGAAAAAATAGTTTTTTAATAACTTTGATCACCCCAAAACCCCCCTAAAATTTCGAATTTTTCAAACGCTTTCTTAGTGAGCACCTATGGCCCCAGAGGAAGCGACATACCAAATTTAATTTCAATCCGTTCGGTAGTTTTTGAGAAATTGTGTTGAATGAGTCAGTGGGTGAGTGAGTGGTATTTCGCTTTTATATATATAGATTGATATAAAAAAAAACCTTTGCAATTCGATTACTTAAGTCATATTGATGAATGGGAAAACCACCCTTAAAATTAAATCAAGCAATAGCGAAGCATTGCCGGGTCAACTAGTATAAATATATATTAGATTAAATCAAGAAACAACTTAATTACGATCCACTCTCATGTAATTTCTGTGGTTTATGCGATCCCAATTTCCTACCAATGGTACATGTTGTCTTCTTCTTTGTGACATTTTGTATTTTAACTAATAATCTCACTAAATCTACCTAACTATAATATTTGCCATAAACATTAAATATCCAGTGAACTGAAAACAAACATACACAATAAAAATGTAAACTAAACAGTGATAGGTTATAACTAGAAAAGTTTCTTAAGACAGCTGTTTATTTATATTAAATTAATTACTTGACAGCTGTTTATTTAATTTAAATTAATTACTTGACAGCTGTTTATTGGAATTAAATTAATTACTTGACAGCTGTTTATTTAAATTAAATTAATTACTTGTCAGCTGTTTATTGGAATTAAATTAATTACTTTACAGCTGTTTATTCAAATTAAATTAATTAATTGACAGCTGTTTATTTAAATGAAATTAATTACTTGACAGCTGTTTATTTAAATGAAATTAATTACTTGACAGCTGTTTAGTTAAATTAAATTAATTATTTGACAGCTGTTTATTTCAAAAAAAAAATTACTTGACAACTGTTTATTTAAACGAAATTAATTACTAGACAGCTGTTTATTTAAATTAAATTACAGCTGATTATTTAAGTTAGATTACGTCAGGCAAAACAAATGTGACGTACTCTCAATGAAATATTTCTTCCATAAGATATAAACGTAAAGTTTGATGCCTAAAGGGGCACAGCCCTTGTGATTGGGGCAAAAATAATTACTTTTGGAAAATCTTGAGAACAGTTGATATAATTTGACATCAATCGTCAAAATAGGCCAAGAAATAAAAGCGTGGCTGATCTCACAAAAACATTCTGAGAGAAATAACAAGTAAGATATTTGTAAAGTTATTCACTACTTACGGTTAAATCCAATTTTACAATGAATAACACACACGAACAGCACTCGCGAAATTGACGACACAGTTTAAAAACATGTAACTATAAGTGGGTACAGGTTAGGTTACCCGCCTCCTGATAGACTGCGGTAACGATTAAGCTGTCTGCGAGCGTCACGAGCTCTTTTAAAGATTACCCAAGGTTGCCGGAGTGTCTTAGGTGTCAGGTCTGTCTGTCCACACTGTTTAGCCCGTGTGTGTGCTTAGTCATTCACACTTGGTCGTCAATTTATGAAAGCTTTCCTTGTATTTCTTTTTCTACAATACGTTTGCCGAGCGATTACACTTCTATTTAGTTTTTTATGTAGGCCTACCAGGTTTTTGAAGAAAGCTAGTTTAGGGTGTGCACAACAATCGACATATATTGGGGAAAATACCAAAAATGTCGAAGAAAGTTTAGGCCTTTTATGTTAATTTATTAGGAAAAGTTAGAATTATTATGCTAACTGTTCAGTTTTAATGTTTGTCTACTTAAAACACATTGCTCAGCTGACTAGAGAGGGTCAATGTTTGTACATCAGCTGTTTATACACATTCAGGCCCAAGGTGTATGGACAACCGGGTGAGTCAGCAAGACAGGAGGAGTAGAGGGAATAATTATTGCTTACGTCACAAGTCTGAGTTTCTGCTACGATGTAAATACGTTCTGTTTTGTGGTTCCAGTGTTCAGTTTTTCAGCGCAATTTAAATATCGACGGAATTATTAAAGTAAACACTTCTTTAGGCAGACCGAGTAATTTTCGTGTGAGGTAAAATATACCAACTCGAGATGCGCTTTGCGTTTTTTATTTCGTCGATTTCATCTTCTTCGTTGGTTTAAACATGTGCTAATATAAACCACATGTTTAATGTAACAGCTGATTGTAAAAGGAGAATCGACGAAATAAACTGGACAGTGTTAAATTCAAATGCTTAAACTCAATAACTGTAGCCTATGGGTTTAGTCAGGTCACACTACCGATGAAATGGACATGGGCTTCCTCGTTTTGTAAGTTGTGTTAAATGATTTACTTGGTAACACCTTTGAAATGGACATTGCTCTTCCTAATTTTGTAAGTTGTGTTAGTTTTCCTATTATTTTACTATGGACGATCATGTTTATGTTATTAACACACTTATATTAGCTTCACTTGTATGTTTCTATGTTTGTAAGTAACTCTCCTTTGGACTAAAAGCCAGTGGCTTATTACTGTTAGTATATCTCTCTTACGGAAGTTCGTTCGTTGGCCGAGCGGTCTAAGGCGCGGGTCGTCGCTGACGTCAATCCCCAGACTCACCGATCGTGGGTTCTAATCCCGTCCACGGCCAATTTTTTTTTCAATAATTAATCGAACTAAAAAAAAAAAATAAATATAGTTTAAAAAAACTAAAAAACACGCTTTTATAATACATCGAACTAAAAAGTGAAAAATAAATATAGTTTAAAAAAACTAAAAAACACGCTTTTAGAGCATATCAAACTAAAAAGTTAAAAATAATTTTTCAAATAA
>JAGFPH010002727.1:121826-135242 GCA_018207615.1 Philaenus spumarius | reverse complement strand
CCTTTCTTGAGGATATTTTTAACAAACAGAGCATTGCGTGCTTCGCACGGAAACAACCGTGTTGGGAGTATTTCAATGCAAAATACATTACGTGTTTTACACGCCAACCCCCCGTATTGGGAGTATTTTCAATACAAAATGTATTGCGTTCTTCGCACGACAACCCCCGAATTGGGAGTATTTTCAATACAAAATGCATTGAGTGCTTTCTACGCCAATTTCAGGCCTATGTGCTATGAACGCACATGTGCGTCCGCTTTAAAATATTAGTGATTATTACGTAGAAAAATTCAAAAATAAAAAGTCAAGTAATTTCTATTTACTTAGACTATAAATATAAAAAATTAAAGTTGTCTCCTAGCATAGGAAATACGAAATTTGCGTAGCATTGAACGTGTGTTAATATGATAATCGTAATTTAGGTATTTACTAAAGATCGACATAAATAGACTTTGCCTCTTCTATAATATGTTTAGTTAAGCACAGTTGATTTAGGATGAATGGCTGCCGATGCGGAACCTTTGGCACCCGAGGCAAACCTTTCGGAAATAAATTTATTATCATGAAAATCCTGTTTTACTTTTTCCAGAAAAGAAAGAGCAGATCTACCTTGACGGCGTGTTGTCGTCCTTCGCTGACGCTAGTGAAAGGTCGACTATTAGAAAAGTCACTGATATTCTGATAGCAGTGAGTATACAAAATAATAGGCTACGTGTTTTAAACGTTACAGTAGGAAAATAATTTTTCTCAGGAAAAGTTTGTACTGAGCTATTGGAGTAAAATTTTTGTCGCTTATCTTCTAAATTGGTAAACTTTAATGCAAAATACATTGCGTGCTTTACACGCCAACCCCCATATTGGGAGTATTTTCAATACCCAACGCATTTATTATTTGAACATAGTTAACAAGCCGAGCTAAAATTTGATTCAAGATCGGATCTGGTGGAAGACTGAGAACTTATTCTGAATCAGATAAATTAACTTATAAAGTGAGTGAACATAAACTCACAATATGTCGCAACAACTACATGCTACTCAAACTTAGAACAAAAGTTGGGCGTTAACACTTTATTTGGAGGATATTCTAAAATTGTAAGCATTTTATGCAATATAGTAACGCATTATTAAAATGTTTCCATAATATTCGGATAAAAAACTAAATGTACAAGAAACTAGTGTCACTGTAAGGTTGCACAATCTGCACATTGTTGTTAAGAATAATAAACTGATTATAAATTTGCCAAGTTGGTTGCAAATAAACTTGTTTTACTTCATTGTAGGCCTAACCAAAAATTATGTTAAGTTTTCGATCCAAATCAGGAGATTTATAATATGTAACGACAGATGTTTGATTTGAATTATAATGCGACTAAGGATTTTTCGTAGATTTTTGTTTGTGTTTGTTTGTTAATCTCACCGGAAGAAGCTGTTTGTTGTGAGGAATAATAAACTGATTCTAAATTTGCCAAGTTGGTTGCTATGGTTAATGAATGTAAACAAACACGTGTTGCTGAGCTTTCGGTTAGAACAGATGTTTTATCTGATATATAGGGCATGGATTGGATCACAGTTTGAAATACATTTGTTTTGCAATATCCTTTGTTAGTGTGCTTCTGTAATCCCATAAGAATGTACCTTTATCGTTTTGTATTTGTATCTTCGTAGTTTATGCTTTTTGTTGATTCTATATCTGTAAGTCAGTCTTTTAGTCAGGAATAAAAATGGTTACGTATATATTTTTTTTAAACTCTGCAAATGTCAACTTTTTTTGTTACTAGACTAGGGTATAATTTTTGTACGATTTTTTGCCCTTGACATATCTGTGACCAAAATACTTAAGGGAAGCAAAAATTTGTTTGTACTTTTGTCAAATATACGCTGCCAGAAGGACCCGTCACACGATAACTAACTAAATAAAGTTCATTGTTAGTGTAGTAGAAATTATTTTTAACACGCTTATATTAGCTTCACTTGTATGTATGTATGTATGTATGTTCGTTTGTAAGTAACTCTCCTTTGGACTAAAAGCCAGTGGCTAATTACTGTTATTATATCTCTCTTACTCGAGTTCAATCGTTGGCCGAGCGGTCTAAGGCGCGGGTCGTCGCTGACGTCAATCCCCGATCGTGGGTTCTAATCCCGTCCACGGCCAACTTTTTTTTTCCAATAATTAATCGAACTAAAAAGTGAAAAATAAATATAGTTTAAAAAAACTAAAAAACACGCTATTAGAGCATATCAAACTAAAAAGTTAAAAATAATTTTTCAAATAAGCTTAAAACAATAATAAACGATAAATACTAGCATTATTGTAAAAAAAGCGTGGGGCGCTTTGTCCATATTTCTCGTACAACAAGTTCGTGTCTGGCATAATTATTAAGATGTTTGTTTTTTAGACCTACGTAGTAAATTTGTCACAGCCATGAGCATATAATAAGGTGCGCATGCCTGTAAAATAGTTGTATAAATCAATTTTTTTGGTAGTGCTACTAGCAATCCGACCGACACTTTCACAGCACCAGCACTGAGCTCTACTCAAGGTGGCGCAGTATTCCACTGCGCATCTTTACACGTCTTGGTAATTTACCTATACCTCAGTAATATTTTTTGTTAAATTATTTCTTTCAAGTGGAGTCCCGGACGATATAGCGCCGGAAGTGGTAGGGGAAGGTCATTGACCTTTAGCCACGCCCATTTTTATGGGTGATTTTTGGGGTTTTTTTGGTTCCTAACCTAAGCCACGATCACTTTTTTTTGTGTTTTTGGTTCTAACCTAACCTAAGCCCACCTTTTATGGGATTTTATATTTTTGTGGTTTTTATACCTTTTTTGGGAATGTTGGATTTTTGGGGATTTTGGATTTTTGGGCAATTTTTATTTTTTTTTGGCTGCCATATTGTTTTGTAATAATAAGTATTTAATTATAATTTAATTATTTGCTTTGAAAAAAGTTTGGGTGTCTCCGAAAGTCGAACCGGGTGCTTCTATGACCCGAGTCCACGACGCTACCGATTAGACCACATCGCTCTCTGTTAAGAAGTACTGTTTTATTCGAGTATATAAGTTTAACATTCGTCATGGTCCACGTTCGGAAAAGATCGGTTTGATAGCCATAATTTTGACTAAGTGCGCTTCGGTCAGACTCGGGAACGATCGGTTTTTTTCGGGGTTATATAATGTATTTTATATTATATGACAAGTACACTATAACATTTGTATCTCATAATTTCGACTAAGTGCGCTTCGGTTGGAATCGGTAAGATCGGGTTATTATAATGTGTTTTACACTATATCATAAGTACACTATAAGACCTGTATCTGATACAAGGATGATGACGAATGTTAAACTTATATACTTGACTATAACAGTACTTAACAGAGAGCGATGTGACCTAAACGGTAGCGTCGTGAACTCGGTTCGACTCTCGGAGAAACCCAAACTTTTTTCAAAGTAAATAATTAAATTAAAATGAAATATTAATTATTACAAAACAATATGGTGAACAGAAAAAAGATGGTGGCTCCAAAAATAAAAAATTTCCCAAAAATCCAAATTCCACAAAAATCAAAAATCGCCCAAAAAATCCGAAATTCTCAAAAAGGCCCAAAAACCCCAAAAAAGGTGGGCTTAGGTTATGTTAGAACCAATAAAAAGTGGGTGTGACCTTGTCAATGTTCTTCCCCTACCACTTCCGGCGCTTTATCGTCCGGGACTCTAGTCTTTCACAATGCGAGAGAGTAACCATCACGAGGGTTGGCGTGTGAAACACGCAGGGCTCTTTAATATCGATCTTATATCTGCTAACTCAGTTCTGACGGTACTAACTACATTGTGTTATTTCAGGGTTCCGACACCACACAAACGGCAATAAGCTACGCACTCCTTCTGATGGGGATGTACCCGGAAATACAGGACAAAGTTTACCAGGAACAGTGCGATATTATCGAGAACAACGGCGCGGAAGTGACTATGAGTTCTTTGGCCAGGATGAAGTACTTGGAGATGGTCATCAAGGAGACCTTGAGGTTATATGTGGCACCGATAATATTGAGGAAACTATCAAAGTCTATTACTTTAGGTAAGCGTTTTGCTGTAGGAGACTAATGGAGGCGAGGTGTAGAGGGCGATTGTTTAGTATAGCAAAGATGGATTGCCAACCTATGCAAACGAAAACGCCCTACTTCAGTTGAGTCACAAAAAACCTAGAAACTTTATAACTAATACTAAATGAAAAGCTACATTTCTTATTTAATCATTATAATTATTTTAATATCATATTATTTTATCATTATTTATTTTATCTCGGTCGAATGGTTTTTGAATCTATAGAGAACAAAAAAACATTCATTTTTATACCGGGTGTCCGGAAAGTCTGGAAACGGTTTAATATTTCGTATAGGCCTATAAGGAAAATTTGAAGGTGGACGTGATTGAGGAACCTACTCTATGTAAACATACTATTTTATTAACATTTTTTAAAAAATATCCGCCAACTTGGATCCGTAATTTTAAATGTAACTTAGTTTTTTGTTTTTTTAAAGTAGAAGGTGGTCGTGTGATACATAATCTCGATGTAGAATTCCAAGAGAAAACCAACGGTGAAATTTTCACATCCTCATCTTTAACCGATTAAAAATGGCAGCCAAAAAAACGTGTTTTCCGATTTTGCCCCATTTTGCTGTAATATTTTTTTGTAATACTAATTATTATTCTTTTTGGATTTATAATTAAATAAGCTTTCAAGCTATATGTCAGACAACAATATTTCGCAGTATTTCAAACTTTTGAGTTACATCCAACTTGATTTTTTTCAAAATTGATTTCGAGTGGTTCAACCAAATATCGTTGTGTGGCATATCTTTTGATAGCTTATTTAATTCTTAATCCAAAAAGAATAACAATTAATATTAGCAAAAAATAAACATTTATATAGTACATCAAAATGTTACAAAATCGGAAAACACGATTTTGGCCGCCATTTTTATTTGTTTAAATATATGGAGGTGTAAATTTCACCATTGGTTTTCTCTTGCAATTCTACATCGAAATGATGTATCATACGACCACCTTTAAATTTAAAAAACAAAGTTACATTCAAGATGGCGGATCCAAGATGGCGCATAATTTTCTTGAAATCCTAATAAAATAATATTTTTAAATAGAGTAGGTTCCTCAATCACATCTACCTTTAAATTTTCCTTATATGCGAAATATTAAGCCGACTTTCCGTACACCCGGTATAAAAATGAATGTTTCTTTGTTCTCTACAAATTCAAAAACTATTCGACTGATTTCACTAAAAATTTCACCCATTTTCCTTCAATACGTCAGGCGTATTTAGATATTACAATTAATTACTAGCCTACAGTACGAGGGGTTGAAATGGGATGGCTACCATTAAAATAATTATTCATTTATACACTTACTTTTTTTATTCACTTACTCAAAAACTACTCAACCAATTTCACTGGACATTTCACAATTTACACATATTAGTAGGCCTACCAGGATTGTTTGGAGAATATGTTCTCTACAATCAAAGAGATTAAAATGGGGAGTTACCCCTATACAATAAACGGTAATAGAAACTGGCACATACTTTCTCACAAACATATTTAAATTATAAAACGTTCACTGCTAAGGACGCACATGTGAGCTTGACACTGAACACTATGAGGAGCGGCCGACGCACAGTGCATTGCACGCCAACGCATTGGGAGTATTTTCAATATACAGTGCATTGCGTGCTTCGCAAGCCAACCCCCATATTGGAAGCATTTCCAATACACAGTGCATTGCGTGCTACGCACGCCAAACCCCGTACTTTGGTATTTTCAAGACACAATGCATTGCGTGCCTCGCACGCCAAACCGTGTACCGAGAGTATTTTTCAACACAAAATGGATTGCGTGCTACGCACGCCAACCCCCGTATGTAACTCCAACTGTGACTTCATAATTGTATTAAAGTAGTTGAGGGGGTAGTACATTAAAGTAGTAGAGGAACTAATAAATATTATTATTGTTAGAAAACCATTCTATCGATTTCGAACAAGTTTGCACAAAACATGTCAATTAAGCCTGTATAGATTTTTTTTACGAAAAAAGGTTTCGAAAAAAATTAGAAAACCAACCCCCTTTTTGGCCAAAAAACACTCAAAAACCAGTTATTATTATTATTATTATTACTAGCTAAACGAGAATTTTTAGAATGATGCGGTTTTTCTGCATATGGTAGGATCCATTAAGGGCTACAAATTAGCCAAATTTTATCAAAATCGTTAGAGCCGTTTTTTTTATAAAAAAAATAATAACTGATTTTTTGGGGGTTTTTTGGCCAAAAAATGTGTTTTTCTAAATTTTTCAAAACCCTTTTTTGTGCATCTATAATTGGAATGTTTGGTGTAAATTTTGTCGAAATCGATGGAATAGTTTTCTCTCTAGCTTTGTATACATACAGACATACAGACAGACATTTTGTAAAATCCACTTTGTTGGACTCAGGGGGTCCCAAAACGGATATTTCCACAAAAATCTCAACATCGATTTTTTTTGCGATCACTATACTTTCTCTCTACTATAGTATAGTTAGACAGTAAAAATTAGCAAAACCCGCATTTGTAGGGTTATTAAAATGGGTAGTTAGTTACCCCAATAAAATAGGTAGGATTAATAATAACCCCAAAGCTAAGATGGTAAATAATAATTTTAAATGTGCAAATCTGATTATTTCGTATGTTTTATAACAGCAGTTATATTAAAGGTTAAAAGAACCAGCAAGGCTCAGGACTACACTTTAATAAAAATCTACCCTAAAAGGTAGAAATACAGATAATTGCTTCAAAGTTTGAAAACAGGTGTTAATAAAAAAGTTAGAGCTAACAGCTGTTTTATCTGATATTTTATTCAATTCGTTGCTATGGTAATAAATGTAAATACATGTGTTGGTTCATCAGTCTAGGCTAGGCCTAACCTAAGAAATTTTCCGACTAAATTTACAAATATTAAAATTTAAAAAATGTTTTGATTAAAATGAATTATAGCCTATTTTACAGGGATAGTGTAGCTTTTTATTAGTAAAATTATTTTTTCAATTGGTTCAGTATTTCCAGAGATACCCCCTCCATACAAACAAACAAATTGTACGTCTTTATAATATTAGTAGGCCTATAGAAGATGTCTTATTCCAGGTCATGATCTATATGTGTGCCAAATTCTATACAAATACATCCAGTACTTTTTGCGTGATTGACAGTCAAATGTCCAAACAGACAAACATACAAACTTTCACATTTATAATATTAGTATATTATGTTTTATTCTTTCTATAGCTTAACGGAGTGATGGAGAACAACTAAATCTAAAACCAACACTATACTCGATCGTTTAGGAGATTTCAGAGTTTTATACCCTCTCACTTTCTCTAATGTTAAAATTATTCAGCGTAGATAAAAAGCTACATTTCTTATTTAATCATTATAATTATTTTATTATCATGTTATGTTATCATTATTTATTTTATCTCGGTCGAATGGTTTTTGAATCTATAGAGAACAAAAAAACATTCATTTTTATACCGGGTGTCCGGAAGGTCTGGAAACGGTTTAATATTTCGTATAGGCCTATAAGGAAAATTTGAAGGTGGACGTGATTGAGGAACCTACTCTATCGAAAAATACTATTTTATTAACATTTTTTTAAAAATATCCGCTAACTTGGATCCGTAATTTTAAATGTAACTTTGTTTTTTGTTTTTTTAAAGTAGAAGGTGGTCGTGTGATACATAATCTCGATGTAGAATTCCAAGAGAAAACCAACGGTGAAATTTTCACATCCACATCTTTAACCGATTAAAAATGGCAGCCAAAAAAAACGTGTTTTCCGATTTTGCCCCATTTTGCTGTAATATTTTTTTTGTAATACTAATTATTATTCTTTTTGGATTTATAATTAAATAAGCTTTCAAACTATATGTCAGACAACAATATTTCGCAGTATTTCAAATTTTTGAGTTACATCCAACTTGATTTTTTTCAAAATTGATTTCGAGTGGTTCAACCAAATATCGTTGTGTGGCATATCTTTTGATAGCTTATTTAATTCTTAATCCAAAAAGAATAACAATTAATATTAGCAAAAAATAAACATTTATATAGTACATCAAAATGTTACAAAATCGGAAAACAAGATTTTGGCCGCCATTTTTATTTGTCTTTATAATATTAGTAGGCCTATAGAAGATGTCTCATTCCAGGTCATGATCTATATGTGTGCCAAATTCTATACAAATCCATCCAGTACATTTTGCGTGATTGACAGTCAAATATCCAAACAGACAAACATACAAACTTTCACATTTATAATATCAGTATATGTTTTATTCTTTCTATAGCTTAACGGAGTGATAGAGAACAACTAAATCTAATATCAACTATACTCGATCGTTTAGGAGATTTCAGAGTTTTGTACCCTCTCACTTTCTCTAATGTTAAAATTATTCAGCGTGGAAGAAAACCCAAACCTTATATAACAGAATACACCCCCCTCCTGTTCGCTTAATAGCCGAACGATAAGATAAGTTTCGTCTATACAGCTTTCGCTAAACGGCTTTAGAAGGGCGATACAATCTACACAGACCTGTAATGGGTTTTCATTTTCCGCATTCCTAGTAGTCTCTAGTGGAGATAAATGCTCCAAAATATCTATTTGCACTTTTACTTTCATTTGAACTGTGAAGTATGGTAAACAAACGTGTGACATGGAGTGTCGTCTATCAATGGTCGCAGACGTGTAGCATGAACGATTCAACAGATTTTAACACTAATTGAAATTTCAAAAAGAACTTTCGCGACACTCAAATTTTATTTTTTTGGGGATACGAATTTCTATTTTGTACTCTTAATTTGTTTCCCGTCTATGTCGAAAATATTTTGAAGGGAAATGCTACAGGAATTTCACAATTTTATTTCTTAAAATAAGATCGAGCAGGCCTGTGAACGCATTTGTTTTTCAAAAAGAGAAATAATTATTGTATGTTTTTCATTGCCTTAGCAACCAATTAATAACACTTTTTTTCGTAACTCATTACATTTTATATTTGTTAACTCCTGCCGTGACCCGCTTTAAATTCGCTTTAACTTCGTTCCAAAAATAAATAGTTTCCAAATCCCTCCGAAATTGAATGAAAATCCTGCTTTTCTAAAATAGCGGTCATTATGACCAGTGTTCCATTTAACCTGTCATCCCTTGATGTTCCGGGTGGAGTGCTAATGTCCATCCTCCTGTTTGATCAGCTCACACACGAAAATAATTTAACCTAAAATGTGTTTAATGTAAACAGTTAAAGTAATTTACTCAGTCATCAACGCCTATAAAAGCGAGTGTACGTACGTACGTGAGTAACATGTAATATAACAGCTGATTTCACCCATCATCTATAATACTTAAACAAATCCCTGCTAAGATTATACTTAGGAGTTGTGTTTACAACTTCAAACATTTTAATTTCTTGTGAAGTTGATTTTTTTTTAAATATGAGTTATAGAACTAATACTATAATACGTTATAATATTTGCTTTGCGGTTATAAACTGTATATAAATACAAACGTTTAACATCAATATATTCGTTTATACAAATTTAAAGAAAAGATAGGCCTACCTATATTCGTTTAACTTTGGAAACATTCGTATGTCATATAAACAAATTCGATTATTAATGTATTCACTATAATATTAATAACTTCTGAATCATTTGATCTATCAATGTATGAAATAAAAAGATAAATTTAAATTTGGATTTTTCTTTAAAAAAATAATCTATATATATATGTATATATATATATATATAAGCGAAATACCACTCACTCACTCATCACGATTTCTCAAAAACTACCGAACGGATTGAAATGAAATTTGGTATGTAGCTTCCTCTAGGGCCATAGGTGATCACTAAGAAAGGGTAAGACAAATTTTGAAATTTTAGGAGGGTTTGGGGGGATCAAAGTTACTAGAATCATAATTTCACATATTTTATTATTACGACAATAGTGCTTTTATTATTTAAGATCTATATATATATAAGCTAAATACCACTCACTGGCTGAACACTTAAAAAGAATACAATTACGTTAAAACGACTGAAAATACCAACCACCACGGGCAACGCCGTACGGGTCAGCTAGTTATACACATATAGGCCTACCGAGTTAAAAATTCCCGTCAGCACATTTAGGTAGGCCTAGATAAAGTCTGTTGTTTTTAAATAGTATATTTTTAAATTATGTATTTCTGATGTGTATCTAATTAATTTTCTTGTGATTTTTTTAAGAAGCTTACTAGTGCACAATGAAAACGCTTCAAAATTGAGACTTACACTCGCATAAATAGTTTGTTTACAGTTTAAAACATTGCGCAATCATTGCACAACTTTACCTCCGACCCTTGACCTTAACTCTCGTGTTCTCGTGCGGAGATAATTTACAGCGGACATTGTTGTTGTTTACTTTCAGAAAACGGAGCTACTCTTCCCGCCGGCTGTTCCATCTGCTTGGCAATATACAAGGTGCACAGGAACCCGGATGTATGGTCGCACCCGGAGGAATTCCACCCGGACCATTTCCTGCCGGAAAACGTTGCAGCGAGACCGAAATACAGTTACATACCGTTCAGCTCGGGACCAAGAAACTGTCCGGGTATGTAGAGTGTAGCACACTGTCGGAAACAGATTGCAGAGCGAAGATTTGGTGAACAGTTCGCACCTAAACAGTATGAGGGAATATTTGTCAAATCCCAGACCTCCAAAGAAAAATAATATATTATTTTTGAGGCCATTTTTGAAGAATTTTGAAATGCACGATTTAAACACAATTTTCCCGTTTAAAGGAGCGAAGGCTCTTCAGTTTTTTTTTTTTTTTTTTTGAAGAAAATTTATTACTTTTCAAGATGCGAAGCAAAACAAAGGTACCCAAAACAAGATTAACAATTTATTTGCTATGAACTTTACAAAAATATTTAATTTTCCTAAAGAACTCGCTATTGAGCAGAGACGATACAAGCGAAGAGCTCGTTGGATGTAGAGAGGGGGGGGGGGGTAGATATAGGAAGTAGTTTTGAGTTTGTGCGTAGAAGAGAGAACGCATTAGGCATGTGAAATGTGCAATTATAAATTTAGATACAGTCAAATACTGAGTATTGTTTATACATAACACTAAGGGAAACCCCTGCGTGCTCCGCATGCCAACCCCGTTGGAACCTTTTACACTCGATTCCACGTTCACCGTGCAGTACAGGTCCTACGGGAGAATAGACGTGCGACTACCGTTACAGCGTACATCACGTTTACTGTCATGCGGGTTGCGTCGACTGATCGAGCGTTGCATGGGAGTTGATGTTTTTTTGTCGGCTGGTACAGCCGAGACTGTCGTACGGATAACATGGCTTACGGGCGCTCTGTACTGCACGGTGAACGTGGAATCCTGTGTATACACACAATCATGTTATGTTTTCTTTATAATAAAGGTGTAGGATTAATAAAAACCCCAAAGCTAAGATGGTAAATAATGTTAAATGTCCAAATAAAATTATTTCGTACATTTTATAACAGCAGTTATAATAAAGTTTAAAAGTATCAGCAACGCTTAGGTCGACAATTAAACAAAACCCTAACCTAAAAGTTAGAAATACAAATAATTGCTTCAAAGTTTTAAATAAGCTGTCAATGGAAATATTGGAGCAAACAGATGTTTCATCTGTTATTTTATCCAATTGGTTGCTATGGTAATAAATGCAAATACATTTATTGGTTCATCAGTCTAGGCCTAACCTGAGATTTCGTTCCGACTAAATTTACAAATATTGAAATAAAAAATGTTTTTACCAGAATGAATTATAGCCTATGCTACTCAGGGGTAGTGTAGGTTTTATTAGTAAAACTATTTTTTTTCAATCGGTTCAGTAGTTTCAGAGGTTACAACCTACATACAAAAAAAAAGAATGTGTACCTCTTGTACAGATTATTGTTATACCTTTTTATTAGTTCAATAAATTTGTTTTGGTCCTTGTTTATTAAATTGTCTTTAATTATTATTTTCCGCTACTTGTATGTTCTTCTCTAAATATGTTTTTATATTTGAATGTAAATCTAACTGCTTCCACAACCCTTTTATTTTCTGAGTAAATTACAATTAAACATTTACTCCTGCCACCTCAAACCCCAGAAGTTGCAAAATATTTGATTCCCCTATGGTAGCTAATTTGTGTTGTATTTTAAAAGCAACGGTTAAGACCGCTGACGCAGATGACTAGAAGCACCGTATTATGCTCGCAATTTTTTAACTACACCTACTTTGAAATTTGAATTTCTGTTGCAGGAATGTCCTTCGCCTATCTGTCGATGAAGACCGTTCTCTCCTACGTAGTCCGTAGCTACAGAATCAGCAGTGATTTGAAATTCAACGACTTCAAGCACAAACTGTACCTCATGGTGGAACTGCAAAACGGATATCCGATACAGTTATCTAGAAGATAGATCAGCAGGATTCCGTTGTCACGGTTTACTCTTGGGCGACACTGTTGAGTATCTGAAAACTTTTGAGGGAGTGAATTTTGTTTTTGTGTAAATGCATAAAGGGTGATTCGTAAACGTATTCATTGTGGATGACGGTTTCACTTTTTCTTTAACGCCCTAGGCTTAGAGAGGCACTAAAGTTATTTCAGAAATTGTTACTTTCAGAAAGTTTTTTCATTTTTTCAAATTATAATTTTAAATTGTTTTTAGTTAAATCAAAAACAAATTGAACAAAATTGAACCCATAAAATGTAAAAAAAATGGAGTTGAGAGTCTCAGTAAGTTTCCAATATTTAAACATTTATAAGTTGGCAAAGCTGATTAAATTATTTTGTAAAGAAGAAATGCAACCCCCTAAAAAATCACCTGAATTAATAACTTACAGTCACTAGTCACAGTAAACGTATATAAGCTGATAAAACTTCTTAGTTTTCTAAAGAAAGGTCTTCAACTGATACTGTGTTTTTAGTTTCTAAAAAAATACATGTTGGTAGCGTTTCTTAAATAAAAAAATCAGGCGAACTATTATACGTACTCAGCAATATGGCTGGCATTTGCGTATTCAATTATAAATTTGTTATTTGTTGTATTACATGTTTTAGAATGTTAAAATTTGATTTCACGCCATCAGTTGACGTATATTTTTTTATATGAAAAGGAAAAAAATAAAGTTACGTGCATTTCTATTAGAACCGGTGATAGCCCTCACCACCAATACCAATACCAGAGGTATAAAACTGTACCAATACCAAAGGTATAAAACTGTACCAAAAGAAATATATATAACTGTACCAATACCAAAAGTATAAAACTACCAATACCAAAGGTATAAAACTGTACCAATACCAAA
>JAGFPH010002727.1:98416-111133 GCA_018207615.1 Philaenus spumarius | reverse complement strand
GCCGCAAGGTCGTGGGGCATAACCAGAGGCCGCAAGGTCGTGGGGCAAAACCAGAGGCCGCAAGGTCGTGGGGCAAACTTGCAATTGGAGTTTTTTCCGCTGCTAGTGGAACGAAGCAGGTTTCAGACCGATATTTTGTAAGGCTATATACACCCCACGCATCGTTGACCGTATCTGGATATCGAATGTTATTTCCAGCAGAGGTATACGCAATTCGGACAGTGCTAGGTCAAAAAGGAAGGAGTTGAAAAGTACTTTTTTATTGGTTTTATATGAATAACACAGAAAGTTATTTAATAAGGACCACCCGAGGCTTCGTATCTTGAAATGCTTGTAATCTAATAAAACTATTGATTAACAGAACAGCCTTTGTTAGGCCTATGCTACCTCGCATAGAACGTAACTGCCAAAAGAGGTCGGCACAGTTCAAAAAATATTTTTTGGGACGAAGTTCCTTAACGCTTAACGGTAGGGGTTAACAAATAGAAAATGCAAGGCGTAACGAAAAAAAGTGTTACTAATTGGTTGCTATGGCAATGACAAATGTACGAGTAACGAAAAAGCGTTATCAAATCGGTTGCTATGACATTCAAGAAACATGTGTTTTGGTGCATCAGTTTAAATTAAGAGACGATCGTTCCGTCCGACGCGGCTTAGTTCAGATATTATCGTCAATCGCTGAAATACATTCAATAAATATAAAATGTTGGTTCATCAGTCTAGGCCTGACCTAAAATTATTGTATTTATGTTGCCGTTGAGACAGGTACAATAAATTAAACACGTACACAATAATTTTAGGTTAGGCCTAGACTGATGAACCAACGTTTTATGTTTATTGAGTGTATTTACAATAAATGGACATTTAACTGTGTTTACCATCATAGCTTTGATGTTATAATTAATTCTACACCTATATTATAATAACAACGTATGGAAACAGTAAATATTGGTACAAAAAAAAACTAATAATAAGCGGCAAATGAAAGATTAAAATTACGTGTGTATGTTGCCGTTAAGGCTGGTAAAAGAATTGAAGAAAAGGCGCGATGAACTTCGTTCCTGACGGGGGTCCCACGACCGCACACATTAACTTTTTTTCTGTAGAATAACCACTGAACCACAAAACTCATATAATGAGGTTTGTACCTATGTTTTACTGTATCTGTAAGTCCATTAGTTACCTCGTAAAGGCTACCGTGGTTTCGAATCACTGTGGTGTCATCTTCAGGCGTTGCATTTGCTCTACAGGGCAATGTCTTGGTTGCTCATGCTGTAGCAAAGAACAAGAAAAAAGGACACATAAACATAGGCCCGAAAATGGTTCGTTTCCAGCAGATATTTGCCATTTTGGAGGTTTAGGTGCACAAAATGTCTACTAATATATTTCGTACACGTAGGCAGCTATTCAGCGCCTTCATGGGTAGATAAATTTCCCAAATAGTTGAAACCCAAAAACATAAACTTTTTGGAAATTCGCTCAACTCACGTCAGCGGTTCAGCTGCGTGGGCGTATTATTTGAATTAATATATTATGCTGGAAAACATCGGTACGTACTAAAGCACTGGTAATCAAGTTCCATAAATAACTCGGAACATTTATTTTCCAAATTAAGAGGTATAAGCGATACGCATCCAATTACAGTTAGACAACAAAAAACACGGCGGAATCATTAATAAGCCAATTTGTCAGCAAGAATAGGATGTTATCACCGCTTGGGTGAATCTTGACAAAGAATGTCCTGTCCTCTTTAGCCATGTTCTTGAACCTGCAGGATCTATCTGTCCTTTCCTGTATTGAAGCTATAGTAAGTTACTGTGCTTACGAGGTCATTATATCCCGTTACGTCTTTTCTTGTTTATTAGCGAATTTCCATTTGAAAAAAATAGCTACTGCAGAGGGGCACTTAAGGTTAGACCTAAGGTCGGGAGTGGCAAATGAGCACCGATCATGGTCCCCAGAACACGTTTTGGGGTGTCGTTAAAATCATATATATATATATATGTGTGTGTGTGCGCACTCTAACGGACGTATTTTACGTCCGATTTAGACCAAATTTGGTACACACTTTGGATTTCTAAGTCGCTTGAACTGGTAGGTTAGCCAAAAAAATTGACCGGAAGTAGAACACATTTTTTACCGGAAGTAACTTTATGTATATATGTGTGCGCACTCTAACGGACGCATTTTACGTCCAATTTGGTCCAAATTTGGTACACACGTTGGTTGTCTAAGTCGCTTGGACGAGTTCGTTAGCTAAAAAAATTGACCGAAAGTACCATGTATATAGGTGTGCACACTCTAACGGACGCATTTTACGTCCAATTTGGTCCAAATTTGGTACACACGTTGGTTGTCTAAGTCGCTTGGACGAGTTCGTTAGCTAAAAAAATTGACAGAAAATACCATGTTTATAGGTGTGCACACTCTAACGGACGCATTTTATGACCGATTTGATCCAAATTTAGTACACAGGTTGGTTTTCTAAGTCGCTTGGACGAGTTCGTTAGCTAAAAAAAATTACCGGAACTAGACTAAATTGTTGACCGGAAGTAACTTTATGTATAAGTGTGAGCACTCTAACGGACGTATTTAACGTCCGATTTGGTCCAAATTTAGTACACAGGTTGGTTTTCTAAGTCCTTTGGACGAGTTCGTTAGCAAAAAAAATTTACTGGACGTAAACCACATTTTTTACAGGAAGTATCATGTATATAATTGTGCGCACTCTAACGGACGCATTTTATGTCCGATTTGGTGCAAATTTAGTACGCATTTTGGTTTTATAAGTTTTTGGACGAGTTCGTTAGCCAAAAAAATTTACCGGAAGTAGACCACATTTTTGACCGCAAGTATCATGTATACAATTGTGCGCACTCTAACGGACGCATTTTATGTCCGATTTGGTAAAAATTTTGTACACCGGTTGGTTTTCTAATTGGCTTGAACGAGTTCGTTAGCCAAAAAAATTGACCGGAAGTAGACCACATTTTTGACCGGAAAAGTATCATGTATATAATTCTGCGCACTCTAACGGACGCATTTCATGTCCGATTTGGTCCAAATTTAGTACGCATTTTGGTGATCTAAGTTTTTGGACGAGTTCGTTAGCCAAAGAAATTTACCGGAAGTAGACAACATTTTTGACAGGAGTAACTTTTTTTTTATATATTTCGTACTAGAATTAAATTTTGTTGAAGTTTTCTTTAAAAAAAGAAACATGAAATAATTCTGAACGTTTTGTTTTTTACGCCACCTCATAGCCTATCTGGTTCCCCCGAAAACAATCGAAACGTAAAATACCGTAAAAGTACCGGAATTAAATCCACAGCTTTTACCGTGGTGACCGATGGCAATATATTTGGTACATGCCGGTCAGCACCTTCGTGAGTAGATCAATTTCCCAAATAGTTGTTTGAAACCCGAAAACATATATAAATTTAGAAATTCGCTCAACTCACGGCAGCGGTTCAGCTGCGTGGTCGAATTATTTATTTAGTTCATACCTCTTGTTAAAATTTAAGTCAAACGTACATTTGTATCTCCTAAGGACGTGAAAGTTAACGGATATACTACACATACAAATTAACAGCTTTTATGAATTTCTATATTTTTATAAGCAGCTTTTTCTTGACTGACTTGCGCAGAATCAAAAACTACTTAAGATACAAATACTGGTGTATTTTATGGGGCCAAGGACGCTCACTGAGAAAGTATTTTACAAAATGTTTATTTTAAAGGCCGAACATTGTAAAATTCTGATAAGACCGCTATCTGATCAAAAGCTTAGCAACCCAAGTCTGTTTACATTCATTACCATAACGACCAATTTAGCAAATTTAGAATCAGTTTATTAATCTTCACAACCAACAGCTTTTTTTGGGTTAGAACCGTCTTCTCACAATTCAAACTCAATATTTATTTACCACGGTTGTATTTAATAAATCTGTAATTTGTTTACACAATGTTTAGAAAAGAATTCCGTCACACCCTGTTTATTGCGTCCTTCCACCGTGACTGGATAAAAATTATGTTCTACATTTTTTTTCCGACACTGAGTTATCAAAATTATAGGCTGTTTGCCAATATCTCACGACATATTATACACCTGGAAAGCAATACGTTCACTAATGCGGATTAATTTCCCCAGAGGCGTAACTACGCCAGTCACGTTATTACGTATATATTTGATTTAAGGTTCACCAAGCACAGCCATCAGTTACCAGTTATCTGTGTGGTATGGAGGGGCTGAAACTTTCGTACTTCGAGTTCTATTTGTTACACATACTATTTAAAAACAACAAACTTTATCTAAGCCTACCTTTAACTCGGTAAATGTGTACAATTTTATAAGGATTATAAAACTGTACGCCTACTTATTAAAATTTTGTTTTTATATACATTATCTATATATATAAAAGCGAAATATAACTCACTCACTCACTCACTCACTGACTCAGTCATCACAATTACTCAAAAAATACCGAACGGATTGAAATTAAATTTGGTATGTAGCTTCCTCTAGGGCCATAAGTGCTCGCTAAGAAAGGGTTTGAAAAAATTAGAAATTTTAGTGGGGTTTGGGGAGGGATCAAAGTCACAAAAAAAACACCGAACGGATTGGAATGGAAATTTAGTAGGCTATGTATTTTCCTATAGGGCCTTAGTTGCTCGCTAACAAAGGGTAAAAAAAAATCTAAATTTTAGGGGAGGTTTGGGAGGGTCAAATTTAGTAAAAATCCCCATAAGAAATACATAGTCTATTATATTTATTGATATAATATATTTTTTGTTAATATACATTTAACTTTGATTTGTCTATCCGCGCAAAGCCGGATCGGAATAGCTAGTATTTAATATTGATATATCAATTGATTTAGAAGTTATTGATATTATAATGAAGAAATTATTAATCAAATATATTTATACGTCATACGAATGTTTTCGAAGCTAAACGAATGGTTAACTCTTCTTTATATTTGTATAAATGAATATATTGAAGATAAAAGTTTGTATTTATATTCATTTTATAACCTCGAAGCAAATCTCGTAACGTATTTATTACAGCCTAGATAAGTTCTATAGTACATATTAAAAAAATCAAATTTACAAGACATTATATTATTGCAATTAAATATTGAGCTTGTCTTGCGAGAAGATATTCTTGATTGGTAATACCTCTGAAATGGACATGTGGCTTCCTCGTTTTGTAAGTTGTGTTAAAATAGTTTGGTTGGTAATACCTCTGAAACGAACATTGTGCTTCCTCATTTCGTAAGTTTTGTTTAAGTAGTTTACTGATAATACCTATGAAATGGACATTGTGCTTCCTCATTTTGTAAGTTGTGTTAAAATAGTTTACTTGGTATTGCCAATGAAATGGACATTGTGCTTTCTCATTTCGTAAGCTGTGTTTAAGTAGTTTACTGGTAATACCTATGAAATGGACATTGTGCTTCGTCATTTTGTAAGTTGTTTTAAAATAGTTTACTTGGTGATACGTCTAAATTGGACATGGTGCTTCCTCATTTCGTTGTGTTAAGATAGTTTAATTGGTAATACCTCTGAAATGGACATTGAGCTTCCTGTTTTCGTAAGCTGTGTTTAAGTAGTTCACTGGTAATACCTATGAAATGGACATTGTGCTTCCTCATTTCGTAAGTTGTGTTAAAATAGCCTTACTCGGTATTGCCAATGAAATGGACATTGTGCTTCCTCATTTCGTAAGTTGTTTTAGAATAGTTTACTCGGTGATACGTCTAAATTGGACATGGTGCTTCCTCATTTCGTTGTGTTAAGATAGTTTAGTTGGTAATAACTCTGAAATGGACATTGTGCTTCCTCATTTCGTAAGTTTTGTTTGAGTAGTTTACTGGTAATACCTATGAAATGGACATTGTGCTTCCTCATTTTGTAAGTTGTGTTGAGATAGTTTTCTTGGTAATACCTCTGAAATGGACATCGTACTTCCTAATTTCGTAAGTTGTGTTGAAATAGTTTACTCGGTAGTGTTAAAATAATAAAATAATAATAATAAAATTTCCGACTAAACCAATAAAACCAACGACTTATATTCATTACAGTTTTCACTTCTGTCAGCAGTCCCGTGACTGCTTTCTGTAATTTATTTTTGAGTTACAGTGAGTTTTTGTAAAAAATACTAAATGGATTGCGACTGAACTAAGCCAAATTAAAAAGTTTCTAAACATTTCTCATTTATTCCAATATATTCTATGCGATCCTGTATATATAGCCGGCTAAGGTTTTTGTAACACCCTGTATAATATTAGAACACGTTATCAAATTGTCTTAGTTTCCCCTTAACATCCTGTATCTTGAAAGACACGGACGACGTCTGACAGGACAGCTTTATACAATCAAAGTCTGGACTTATTTTAGTCGCTAAGTAATTGTATTGTTCAAACATTGGTTTAGTCTTCAAAGAAAGCTTTTCTTCTGCCTCTATTGTAGACAGCTGATGTGAAGGACATCTGAAGGTCAAACTTGTTTGCCCGACAACAGCTGATGTATTTCACACCACTTAAGTTATTTGGTTCAGCAATCGAGTTAAGCCTGGCTGAGTTTCTATTGGCCGAGATTTTATCTTAAAAACACACTAAACCACTACGATTGGACAGTGTTGGAAATACGTGTGAAACAGATTAATTTAATCGCACTGTTTTAAAGACACTAAAATCTTGTTGGAACCAATGAAAATAATGTTATTTCATTCAACAGATGTTGGGTTTTGTGTATAGGCTATGTTGTACCACTCTGGCTACGACATCAAAACTGATATAAAAATCATTTAACAATTATCCTAAAGATAATAAACGGTACCAGAAACTGGCACATACTTTCTCACAAACATATTTAAGTTATTAACAAGTTCACTGCTAAGGACGCACATATGAGCTTGACACTGAACACTAAGAGAAGCGGCTGACGCACAATGCATTGCACGCCAACCCCCATATTTGCAGTAATTTCAATACACAATTTTGAAAAACAACCGCTCTTTTTGGCCACAAAAACCCCCAAAAATCAGATATTATTATTATTAGCTAAACGAGAATTTTTAGAAAGATGCTGTTTTTTGAATATGGTAGCTGCAGCCCCCTCCTTTGAGTTATTATATTTTTGTTTTGTTCAATCGTCTTCGTTTACGAATCACCATTTATACATTTCCTGACATTTTGAACTGTTTGTAAACAAAATCAAAATTCACACTCTCATAAGTTTTCACAGATACTCTGCATTTTCACGGGGCGTATAGACAGTGTCGCCCAAGAGCAAACTATGACCAATGAATACTTAACATTATAAGAAGCGAAACCTTAGGCACTAAAAGGGAACACTCGTTGGTAGTTTACCGAGAATTCACTCCGAGCGCCACCAGTCTTTTTGCGGCCTGCTGAGAGTGAGGAATGAATTGGACGTTTTTTTATTTCGACGCACCAGCCGAGCGGCGAATATATCTGTCTCTCTCGCCAACACACACAAATCACTTTCTCTTTCACCCCCAACCGGCCCGACCCCTGTAGACAAATATCGTAGTGTCAAGAGTCTCTGGGCCTAGCGCCAAGTTGGATTTTGCCCATAAGGCCTAAATAGGCCGACAGATATGATTTAAGCCCAAAAATAAAGTAATACCGACTGCTTCCCCTTTTTTCATTTAACAAAGCCCTTATTTTTCCAAAATCCAATATTGCGATAGGCTGCACAGACTCTTGAAATTGAGCATATTGAAAACAATATATTTTATACAATTACACAACTTTATTTTAACGTAAAAACCAATTATTAATGAAAATTAAAAAATATGAGATTAATAAAAACATTATTGTCTAAAAAAAGCAAACTCAACATCTTCTCTTGATTCTCAGTTTACTAGAATAGCAAATTGTGTTAATATAAAAAGTGTATTTTTGTAAACTATCATTACATGGTTTCTAAAAAAATACTCAAATAATCAATGTGAAAATAAATCACAATGATTTATTCCTATAATTTCAATTATGACTAAAAAAACAAAATTACAATTACAGATCTTGACCTAGTATAGGGATTTGTACACTTTATAAAAACTACAAACCAATATTTTAAAGATTTTATTTAATTTTAATATTAGCTCAAGATCTTCCGATTGCATGGTTTATTTATTTCATTTCTTAGAATGCCTTTGACAAATTCAAATTAGAGATCTTATGGATAGATTTGGGCAATAATAGAAGTTTGGCAATCAAAACAACAACATTAACAACCTAACTATTAAAAAAATAAGCAACAACCAATTGTATACACTGGATATATTATTGTACATTTATTAGGTACTAAACTATATCATATTTCTTCTATGCATTAAGTACTGAAATATTTTTATAATTATCGTAATAATAGCCTATCGCTGTAATGCAAGTTATGTTTTATTTAATCCATATAAAGTATTAAAAGAAAAATATTTATTACGTCTAAGCTTGGTTTAGACTTTAGAAGTGAACTAATGCAGGACAGTAATAACATGAAAAGAGAATTTCAAATAAAACTTAATTTCATCAGGTAAATAAACTGGAATACTTTTCCTTTTAACAAATATGTTGCTCCCATCACCAAGTAAATTTTTTGGCAATTTTGGAAACACCATACACACACATTATTTTAGTTTATAGCATTACAAATTTAACACTACTACATACTTACGTAGCCTATTTTTTAAATAAAGGGATTTCTATTTGGTTTGATTTTCTACTATTATTAAATACTCCTTCCTTGTAAGTTATGATAATGTCTATGATATTTCTAACACAAACCCCCAAACATAATAAATTAGCACGAATAAAAGTGACGGGATATGGTGGGGTGGGGTAGGTCAACGATCCAAAGTCCAAGTTTGGGAGAAATGTACAGTCCGAATCTTTGAAAAAAAGTACAGCCCACCGCATTGACGCTAGTGAAACCTGTTGGCTTCTCAGTGAAGTAGGCTTTCTCGGTGACTCATAAACGTGGCCCTCAAAAGCACTACGGCTTCGCTTCCTATAAGTGCTAAGTATGCATCGCTATGACTACAAAATCCAGCTGCTCTATCTTCTAGATAACTGTATCGGATATCCGTTTTGCAGTTCCAACATGAGACACATTTTGTGCTTGAAGTCGTTGAATTTCAAATCACTGCTGATTCTGTAGCTACGGACTACGTAGGAGAGAACGGTCTTCATCGACAGATAGGCGAAGGACATTCCTGCAACAGAAATTCAAATTTGAAAGTAGGTGTAGTTAAAAAATTGCGAGAACAATACGGTGCCTCTAGTCATCCTCTGGGTTTTGAGATTAAGGGAGTAAATGTTTAATTGTAATTTACTTAATAAATGAAAGGGTTATGGAAGCGGTTCAATTTACAGTCAAATATAAAAACATATTAAAGGGAAGAACATATAAGTAGCGGAAAAGATTAAAGTTAAAGACAATTTAATAAAGAAGGGCCAAAACAAATATATTAAAGTAATAAAAAGATTGAACACTAATTATTCTCTATACTGATATTATAAAGAGGTAACATTTTTGGTTTGTAGGAATCTCTGGAACTACTGAACCGATTGAAAAAATAGTTTTACCAATAAAAAACTACACTATCCCTGAGTTACATAGGGTATAATTAATTTTGTTTTCAGGGTTGAAGCAACCCCTAAAACAATAAATATTTATTGTTATATTTTCCTTAAAGTTAGTGAGCAGAAAATGTTACATCTATTTCTTACAAGATATATTAAAAAAAGTATCATAGACTGACATTTTGTCGCGTGCTGCTAAGAGGTGAAAATCTAATAACAACCCCTACAAAAATTTTTGATTGTTATACTTTCCTAGAGAATAAACCCTTAGTAAATTAAGAAACCATTATGTTACGTCCTAATTAAAAATAAATAAGACATATTAGAATTTAATAGTTGGGCCTATTTATATAAAATAACCTGTTTGCATTATTTGTTTCGGCGCGATTCACCGCGAGGGTTGGCGAACAAAGCGAGCAGGGGGCGGAGCCCTCTATTTATGTTACATAAACAATACTCAATATTTGACTGTATCTAACTTGAATTTCACAAGCGTACTCTCTTCTACAGTATCCTCAGACTAGGAATGTGTCTGGCCTGTCATCCCTTCCATTTCTCCCCGAACCTGCCTTGGCGGTACAACCAATTCCACGAAAACTAGGTTCACAAATTACAGTAGCTAAAATCTTGTTAACTTCCCGCTAAGAAAATTGAAAATCGAGTATTCATCAGATCTCGACGTTTTGAGGTCCTAGGAATCTTCCCTGACCACACCCGAGAGGGTGTCACCCTGTCTGTATGTATGTGGGGGGTGTGTGTGTGTGTGTGTGTGTGTATGTGTGTATGTAAGTACGTGACCCGCTTATAACTTTTGAACGGCTTAACCGATTGGATCCTACCAAACAGCGTTCTAAAGAGTTCCATCAAACTTAGATTTACTGAAAATTTAAACTAATTCGGACCTGTAGGTTCTAAAAAATTTCGAAAAAACTAAGACATAATTTTTTTTTAAATCAGGTTTTTTTGGAATAACTTTCAAACGGCTTTACCCATCAATTCCAAAATCTAATCAGCTTTTAAACTTGAAAAGCGACGTCGATCGCTACCAGTCCGGTCAAAATCGGTTAATTCGCTCGTGAGATATCGTGAACGAAAGAAAATAAAAAAAAGTGTTTTTTTCTCAATTTCTCCGAAATTTTTCATCAGAAAAATTTTTGTTGTCGATTCTTTCAATGGACTCAAAAAACTGCATCGATTGCCGCAAATTGCATAAAAATCGGTTGATTCATTCAAAAGTTATGGCAGTTCAAAATTTTCAAAAATAGTGTAGTTAGAGGGGAGTTACAGGGATGGCCTTTAGGGTCAACCGTTTTCCAAATTTGGAGTGTGTCTGGAGAGGAGCAGGTAAAACTATGAGAAAGTGGAGCTGTAACTTTCTTAGTTAAATGTGATTTGTGAACCTAGTTTTCTAGGAATTGGTTGTACCTCCAAAGCAGGTTGGGGGAGAAATAGAAGGGATGACAAAAACAAAGGCCAGACACATTCCTAGTCTGAGTGTACTGTACATTTAACTTTAAAAGTTACAACTCCGTTACGAACTGCGTCTCACTTTCTTATAGTTTTACAAACTATTCTCGGACACTCTCAAAGATTGGGGTTACCGTACACATAAACTCAAAACTAGTTCCTGACTCTCTCTCTCTCCCCCTCTTCCTCCCCTCTCCCTCCCCCTCTTGCACATGAGTACAACTCTCCCTCCACACAACAATGTTCCTTCACACGACACATCCAACGAGCTCTTCGCATCGTCTCTGTTGAATAGCGAGTTCTTTAGAAAAATTAAATATTTTTTTAAAACTGTATGGAGCCTAGGTGTAAATAAATTGTTAATCTTGCTTTGGGGGTACCTTTGCTTTGCTTCGCATCTTGAAAAGTAATCAATTTTGTTGTAAAAAAAACTGAAGAGCCTTGACTCCTTTATATCGTGCATGTCTCGACTGTGAATGCATTTCAAAATTCTTCAAAAATGCCCTACAAAATATTGTATATGCTCTTTGGGGCACTGGGATATGAAAAATCCCTCATACTGTTTAGGTGCGAACTGTTCGTGTTGCAGCCTAAACCAAAGTCTCTAAACTAATTCGTCGCTCTGCAATCTGTTTCCGACAGTGTGCTACACTCTACATACCCGGGCAGTTTCTTGGTCCCGAGCTGAACGGTATGTAACTGTATTTCGGTCTCGCAGCAACGTTCTCCGGCAGGAAATGGTCCGGGTGGAATTCCTCCGGGTGCGACCATATATCCGGGTTCCTGTGCACCTTGTACATTGACACGTAGATGGAACAGCCGGCGGGAAGAGTAGCTCCGTTTTCTGAAAGTAAACAACAACAATGTCTGAAATTGTCGTCGCACGAAAACAGTTAAGGGTCTGCTGTAGTGGCAGCCATCTTGGATTTTTATCCCATAAGAGGAATGTTAAATTTCAAACCATTTATTTCGTTTATTTTTTATCATAAAATTGTTGCAAGGTCTCATTTTAAGCACAGTCACAATACTCATCCGTTTTGCAGTTATCATTTTAAAAAAATTTTCGTTTGTCACGTAATTGACATTTTTTAAGTACAAAGTTTGAACTTTTTCTTTACAAAATAAAAAATGTATAATTAAAAGTGAACTGCAAGCCGGATCCGCAATTTTATAAAGAATATTCAGTTTTTCCAGCACTCAATTACAAAAGATGGATTTATAAAATGGTTTGAAATGAGTCAATGTTAAAACGCTTAGCTGCAATAAATTGCACTGTTTAGATAGGGATATAGTGAGAAGCGCTTGTTTCCGGTTGCTTTCTCGTTTACTGGAGCAGAACCTTAAGTTCAAGGGTCGGAGGTAAAGTTGTGCAATGATTGCGCAATGGTTTGCAATGATTGCGCAATCATTGCCCGATTACACATTATACAAACTAGTAAGCTCCTTAAACCATCACAGGTAAATTAATTAGATACACATCAGAAATACATCATTTAAAAATATACTATTTAAAAACAACAGACTTTATCTAGGTCTACCTAACTATGCTGACGGGAATTTTTAACTCGGTATATATTATGTACAATTAAAGGAAAATAAAACTGTTTGATTAGGCCTATTTGCTAATTTTTTTTATTTATAT
>JAGFPH010002727.1:83352-98406 GCA_018207615.1 Philaenus spumarius | reverse complement strand
AAGGTTATTAAAACGTAAAAAGCGTTAGAAATATAGATAAAAGTCAAATGCCACTGACTCACATTGTTTACAAGGAGGTTCTTTAAATAAGCATATAAAAAGGCTGTCCTTTGACAGGTATTAATAAAACTAAAAGATAAAATTAATATTTTATACACTTAAGCTAAGAAAGTAGTACATAGTGTAAATAGCGTATTAACAAAGAGTATACGGGATTCCTTTGAAATTTAAATTTTTTTATCGAGCTTAACCCGTAGTGATGCACGGGCACCTAGCTAGTATGATATACGAAGATGTACGAATGTTTCCAAAATTAAACGAATATAGATAGGCCTACCTCTTCTTTAATTTTTATAAACGAATATATTGGTGATAAAAGGTTGTACTTATATTCAGTTTATAATGACAAAGCAAATCTTATTATTAATATTGTAGTGAAGAAATTACTAATCGAATATGTTCATATGTTGTACGAAGATGTACGAATGTTTCTAAAGTTAAACGAATAGGTAGGCCTATATCTTCTTTATAAGCTTGAGTTTTATGGTTTAGGAGGTAGAGAACATAATCTGTTAAAGTCATATCTTACGGACAGAAAACAAATGGTATCGGTCAATAACTGCACTTCTAAGTGTATAGATGTTATAGCAGGAGTTCCTCAAGGTTCTGTATTAGGGCCTTTCTTATTTTTGATTTTTATAAATGACTTTCACTGTAATAATCCATCCTTTTCGGTTTTGTATGCGGATGACACGACTCTGCTTAGTTCACATAAGGATCCTATAACAGCTAGTGCTAAACTTGATAACTATGGAACTTGCAGTGACTTGGTTTTCGGCAAATAATCTTAAAATTAATGAATGACAAGACCGAACATATAATCTTCTCGCTTAGTCACACTCTATTGGAAAAGGAAACATTTAGTACCGTTAAATTATTGCGTATGCATTTGGACAGTAAGCTTACCAGGGAATCTCAGATTGCAAATCTTTTCATAAGGCTATCTAGGGTTATGTATTTATTAAGAAAATTAAAGCAGTGTGTTAGTTCGGAAGTACTTCTTCTAACATACTATGGCCAATAGGCCATTCAATGCTAATGTTTGGTGTGAGACTCTGGGGCGATTCGGGTCCTTCAGGGATAGTTTTTATATTGCAAAAAAACCTATAAGGCTCATTATTGGGTTGCCAAATGGATAATCCTGTAAACCCGGTTTTTGTATACTTGGTACTATGGCTTTGCCTTGCCTTTATATATATATATATATATATTGTAATTTAATTCATGTCCAACAAAATATATTACAATTTGATAACCAGTCAAGACACGGTTACAATACTAGAAACGAATGTGATATTATAGCTCCTAGTATAAGACTATCTAAACCGCATAAGAGTTATTATTACCAATAGTATATGCTATTTAATAAACTGCCTCTGCATATAAGAACTTTGCCAGAGAAAAAAATTCAAAAATGTAATTAAAAAATGGCTTAAGCTAAAGGCGTTCTATTCGGTGGATGAATTCATGGATTGTGATTTGATTGATATATAATTAATAAGTAGTGTGAAATGATGTATTGTTCTCTAATAAAATGTGACTCTTGCCTATTGCATGTAGTATATTTAACGGCAATAAAGCTATTATTACTGTTATTATTATTTAAATTCGTATAAACGAATATATTGACGATAAAAGTTTGTATTTATATACAATTTATAACCGCAAAGCAAATCTTATAACGTATTATATATAGTATTAGTTCTATAACTCATATTTAAAAAAAATCAACTTCACAAGAAATTATAATGTTTGAAGTTGTAAACACAACTCCTAAGTATAATCTTCGCGGGGATTTGAAGTATTTTAGATGAAGGGTGAAATCCACTGTTATATTATAAGTTACTCACGTACGTACGTACACTCGCTTTTATAGGCGTTGATGACTGAGTAAATTACTTCTGTTTACATTAAATTTTAGGTTAAACTATTTCGTGTGCGAGCTGATCAAACAGGAGGATGGACATTAACACTCCACCCGGAACATCAAGGGATGCCAGGTTAAATATAACACTGGTCATAATGACCGCTATTTTAGAAAAGCAGGATTTTCATTCAATTTTGGAGGGATTTGGAAACTATTTATTTTTGGAACGAAGTTCCTTAAAGTGGGTCACGGCAGGAGCTAACAAGTATAAAATGTAATGAGTTACGAAAAAAAGTGTTATTAATCGGTTGCTAAGGCAATGACAAATGTACAATAATTATTTCTCTTTTTGAAAAAAACAAATGTGTTCACAGGCCTGCTCGATCTTATTTTAAGAAATAAAACTGTGAAATTCCTGTATATTTTTGACATGGACGTTAAAATTAAGAGTACAAACTAGAAATTCGTATCCCAAAAAAAACATTAAATTTTAGTGTCGGGAGAAATGGTTTTTTAAATTTCAATTAGTGTTAAAATCTGTTGAATCGTTCATGCTACACGTTTGCGACCATTGATAGACGACACTCCATGTCACACGTTTGTTTACCATACTTCACAGTTCAAATGAAAGTAAAAGTGCAAATAGATATTTTGGAGCATTTATCTCCACTAGAGACTACTATGAATGCGGAAAATGAAAACCCATTACAGGTCTGTGTAGATTGTATCGCCCTTCTAAAGCCGTTTAGCGAAAGCTGTATAGACGCCCCTTATCTTATCATTCGGCTATTAAGCGATCAGGAGGGGGGTGTATTCTGTTATATAAGGTTTGGGTTTTCTTCCACGCTGAATAATTTTAACGTTAGAGAAAGTGAGAAGGTACAAAACTCTGAAATCTCCTAAACGATCAATGTTGATATTAGATTTAGTTTCTCTCTATCGCCCAGTTATCCTTTAAGCTGTAGAAAGAATAATAAATGGTACCAGAAACTGGCACATACTTTCTCAAAAACATATTTAAATTAATTATTAACACGTTCACTGCTAAGTACGCACATGTGAGCTTGACACTGAACACTATGAGAAGCGGTCGACGCACAGTGCACTGCAAGCCAATCAGCATATTGGGAGTATTTTCAATAAACAATGCATTGCGTGCTTCGCACGCCAACTCCCGTATGTACCTCCAACTGTGACTTCATAATTGTATTAAAGTAGAAGAGGGGATAGTACATTTAAGTAGGAGAGTAAGTAATAGATATTATTATTAGTAGCTAAATAGGAAACTATTCAATCGATTTCGAACAAATTTGTACCAAACATGCCTGTTTAGACGCACGAAAAAAGGTTTTGACAAATTTTGAAAAACAACCCCCTTTTCGGCCAAAAAACTTAAAACGATCAGATATTATTATTATTATTAGCTAAACCAGATTTTTTTTAAAGATGCGGTTTTTTGCATATGGTAGGGTACATTGAGGGTTACAAATAAGCCTCATTTTATCAAAATCGTTAGAGCGGTATTTTATAAAAGAAAAATAATAACTGAATTTTTGGAGGATTTTGGCCAAAAATGGGGTTGTTTTTATAATTTTTTCCAAACCCTTTTTCGTGCATCCATACAAGCTTAATTGAAATGTTTGGTGTAAATTTTGTCGAAATCGATCGAATAGTTTTCTCTCTAGCTTTGTATACAAACAGACAGACATTTTGTAAAAACCACTTTTTTGGACTCAGGGGGTCCCAAAACGGATATTTCCACAAAAATCTCAACATCGATTTTTTGCGATCACTATACTTTCTCTATACTATAGTATAGTGAGAAAGTATTAAGTAGGATTAATAATAACCCCAAAGCTAAGATGGTAAATAATGTTAAACGTTCAAATCAAATTATTTCGTATATTTTACAACAGCAGTTATAATAAAGGTTAAAAGACCCAGCAAGGCTCAGGTCTACCCTTTAATAAAAATCTAACCTAAAAGTTAGAAACACAAATAATTGCTTCAAAGTTTGAAATCGGGTGTTAATGGAAAAAATTAGAGCAAACAGTTGTTTTATCTGTTATTTTATTCAATTCGTTGCTATGATAATAAATCTAAATTCATGTGTCGGTTTATAAGTCTAGGCCTAACCTAAGATTTTTTCCGACTAAATTTATAAATATTGAAAAAAAACGTTTTGATCAAAATGAATTATAGCCTATGTTACTTAGAGATAACGTAGCTTTTTATTAGTAAAATTATTTTTTTCAATCAGTTCAAAAGTATTTCCAAAGATTACCCCCCACAAACAAACAAATTTTACCACTTTATAATATTAGTATAGAAGATGTCTCATTCTAGGTCATGATCTATATGTGTACCAAATTCTATACAAATCCATCCAGTACTTTTTGGGTGATTGACAGTAAAATATCCCAACAAATGCTTCCTAAAAATTCTCGTTTAGCTAATAATAATAATAACAACTGATTTTTGGGTGTTTTTGGACAAAAAGGGGGTTGTTTTTCTAAATTTTTCAAAACCTTTTTTCGTGCATCCATACAGGCCTAACTGACAAGTTTGGTGCAAACTTGTTCGAAATCGATGGAATGGTTTGCTGATAATAATAATAATATTTATTAGTTACTCTACTACTTTAATACAATTATGAAGTCACAGACGGGCTTACAGACGGGGGTAGGAGTGCGAAGCACGCAATGCATTGTGTATTGAAAATACTCTCAGTACACTGGTTGGCGTGCGAAGCACGCAATGCACTGTGTATTGAAAATGGTCACAATACAGGGGTTATCGTGCGAAGCACGCAACGCACTGTGTATTGAAAAAATTCCCAATACGGGGGTTGGAGTACAATGCACTGTGCATCGGCCGCTTCTCATAGTGTTCAGTGTCAAGCTCACAAGTGCATCCTTAGCAGTGAACGAGTTGATAATTTAAATATGTTTGTGAGAAAGTATGTACCAGTATCTGGTACCGTTCATTGTAAAGGGGTCACTACCCATTTTAATCTCTTTTATTGTAGTGTACATATTCTCTAATATAAACAATCCTGGTACTAATATGTGTAAAATGTGAAATGTCCAGTGAAATTAGTTGAGTAGACTTTTAGTAAGTGAATAAAATATGTAAGTGTATAAATGATTAATTAATTTTAAGGGTAGCTCTCACATTTCATCCCTTTGATTTAAGTAATCGAATTGCAAATGGATGTTTATACCACTTAAGCATAATATTACACAGTTTGAGTTTTATAGCTTGTTGGAAGTTAGTTCAATTTACATTTATTGTGTAGGGGTAGCCACCAAATTTCAAATACTCATACTCTAGTAATAACCAAACACTCCTGACGTATTTGGAGGAAAATACGTGACATTTTTATTGAAATCGGTCGAATAGTTTTTGAATCTGTAGAGAACAAAGAAACATTCATTTTTATACCGGGTCTGCAGAAAGTCTGGAAACGGTTTACATTTCGTGTATAAGGAAAATTTAAGTTAGATGTGATTGAGGAACCTACTCTATTTAAAAATATTATTTTACTAGGATTTCAAGAAAATTATGCGCCATCTTGGATCCGCCATCTTGAATGTAACTTTGATTTTTTAAATGGGAAGTTGGTCGTGTGATACATCATTTCGCTGTAGAATTTCAAGAGAAAACCAACGGTGAAATTTGCACATTCATATCTTTAAATGATTAAAAACGGCGGCCAAAAAAATCGCGTTTTCCGATTTTGTCCCATTTTTCTGTACTATTTTTTTTATACTATTAATTATTATTCTTTTTGGATTAAGAATTAAATAAGTTTTCAAAAGATATGGCACACAACGATATTTGGTTGAACCCACTCGAAATCAATTTTAACAAAAAAATCGAAATAGATGTAATTCAAAAATTTGAAATACTGACAAATATCATTGTCTGGCATATAGGTTGAAAGCTTATTTAATTATAAATCCAAAAAGAATAATATTTAGTATTAAAATATATATATATTACAGCAAAATGGGGCAAAATCGGAAAACACGATTTTTTGGCCGCCATTTTTAATCGGCTAAAGATATGGATGTGAAAATTTTACCATTGGTTTTCGCTTGGAATTCTACATCGAAATGATGTATCACACGACCACCTTCCCACTTAAAAAATACAAAGTTACATTTAAAATGGCGGATCTAAGTTTGAAGAATATTTTTAGAAATGTTAATAAAATAGTATTTTTCGATAGAGTAGGTTCCTCAATCACGTCTACCTTCAAATTTTCCTTATATACGAAATATTAAACCGTTTCCAGACTTTCCGGACACCCGGTATAAAAATGATTTTTTTGTTGTTCAAAAACTAGATTCAAAAACTATTCGACCAAGATTAAATAAATGATGATAAAATAATGATAACGATTAAATAAGAAATGTAGCTTTTCATTTAGTGTTAGTTGTAAAGTTTCTAGGTTTTTTGTGACACAACTGAAGTAGGGCGTTGTCGTTTGCATAGGTTGGCAATCCAGTTTTGCTATACTAAACAATCGCCCTCTACACCTCGCCTCCATTAGTCTCCTACAGCAAAACGCTTACCTAAAGTAACAGACTTTGATAGTTTCCTCGATATTCCCGGTACCGTATATAACCTCAAGGTCTCCTTGATGACCATCTCCAAGTACTTCATCCTGGCCAAAGAACTCATAGTCATTTCCGCGCCGTTCTTCTCGATAATATCGCACTGTTCCTGGTAAACTTTGTCCTGTATTTCCGGGTACATCCCCATCAGAAGGAGTGCGTAGCTTGTTGCCGTTTGTGTTGTGTCGGAACCCTGAAATAAATACACACCGGAGTTAGTAAAGGAAAAACATCAGAACTGAGTCAGCAGATATAATATCACTATTAAAGAGCCCTGCGTGTTTCACACGCCTACCCTCATGCTGGTTATTCTTGCACATTGTGAGAGTATAACAAAACATATAACTGAGGTATAAATTACCAAGACGTGTACAGATACGCAGTGGAATACTGAGCTACTGCGCTTGCGTCACCTTGAGTAGCGCTCAGTGCTGGTGCTGTGAAAGTGTCAGTTTTCAGATCTGCATTACACGAATGATTACTTGCTTAGACATAATAACAAAGTTTTTGTACCCAGACCAAAATTGACAATATATTCAAAATTTTACTCTGTAGTTGCACCTAGAATACATAAGAAATTTCCAGAAAATATTAAAGCCTGCACCCACTTAAAAAAATATTCAACTCTATTAAAAAGCTGGCTTTTTGGCATGGATTGTGTTGAAAGTCTGTTTGAAGTTTTGGTATAGGAATACATTATTATTCTAATTGTATTTGGATGCGTGGGAAATGAGTGTAAAAGATGTGGTAGAGGTATGAAAGCATTTTTTCTCTTTTTTTTAATATTTGTGTATAGCATTGTGTTTCTTTTTAAAATGTTAAACTTGTAGCTACGAATGTGTATATGTAGGTATGAAATAGAGTATCTGTGGTTTATTATGGTATGTGAGTGTCTGTTACGTTATGTGTAATTTTAACTAAATTATATTTATGTTATGAATGCAGATCTTTTGGCCTAATTAATAATCACAGAACAAATTATTCTTGTTTTGGTTTTATTTGAAATCAATTTTTAATTTAATTTTAATTTATTAAGAATTTAACTGCTTCCGATGATATCTTAAACTCTGTTTTTTCTTCTCGTTTTATTTTAGAGATATGCATCCTCAAAACGGGCAGACCCATGGAGGCTGCATTATTCATTCCTTTTTTTCTTTTCTTCTTATTAAGTTTTTTCTGTTGTTGTTTTTATTAAGTTTTTTATTGTTTTAGGATTTATAAATAATATTGTTTTGTTTTTTTCTTTTTTGTGTACTTTATACCAAGTATTGTATTATTGTGTCACATTTTAACTTATTTTTCTATTTCTGTTGCTAAACTGAGTTATGTTTTTTTTTTTTTTTGTAAATCTTTTTTGTTTTGTATGTTTTCCTTATTGTAATAAAAGGAACGGAAAAAATATTGCGAAACAAATGTATTTCAAACCGTGAACATCTTTTCCTGAACAAAATTATTTTCCTACTGTAACGTTTAAAAAACGTAGGCTGTTGGGTATACTCACTGCTATCAGAATATCAGTGACTTTTCTTATAATCGACCTTTCACTGGCGTCCGCGAAGGAGGACAACACGCCGTCCAGGTAGATCTGCTCTTTCTTTTCTGGAAAAAGTAAAACAGGATTTTCAATGACAATAAATTTAATTCCGAGAGGTTTGCCTCGGGTGCCAAGGGTTCCACACCGGCAGCCATCTTGAAAGTATTCATCCTAAATCAACAGTGCTTAACTAAACATATTAGAGAAGAGGCAAAGTCCGTTTATGTCGTCCTTTCACTAATACCTAAATTACGATTATCATACTAACACGTTCACTGCTACGAAAATTTCGTATTTCCTACGCTAGGAGCTGACTTTTATTTTTCATATTTATAGATTAAATGAGAAGAAATTACTTTATTTTTTACTTTTGAACTTCTCTGCGTAATAATCACTAATCGTTTAAAGCGGACGCACATAGAGATGAAATTGGCGTGCGAAGCACGCAATGCTCTGTGTATTGAACCTTCCCCAATACAGGCTGGCGTGCGAAGCACGCAATGCATTATTACATTGAAAATACTAACAATACGGGGGTTTGCATGCGAAACACGCAATGCATTTTGAATTGAATATACCCTCAATACAGGGGTTGGAGTGCGAAGCACGCAATGCATTGTGAATTGAAAGTACTCCCAATATGGGGGATGGCGTGCGAAGCAAGCAACTTCTCATAGTGTTCAGTGTCAAGCTCACATGTGCGTTTAAAGGTTTTGAGGAAGTTTTTAATTTCATTTGATATTGCCTTACGTTTCATTTAAGTAGTAAAAAAGGGTCTCAAAATGTAACCTAATACTTTTACTAACCCAACTTCTTATTTTATTTCCAATTTTGAAAGGCATTATTATTGACTCATCATTACAAAAAACCTTGGTTTTATAGCAAATTTAATTCTTGTTCTAATGGTTTTAATTACAATTTGGTACGTTGATTAGTTTTATTTTTATCAAACAAATAGTGAGGCAAGATAGCATGATTTTGAAAAAACACAAAATACGCGACTACAGCCAAACGGTTGAGAATCGGACATGGGTCAATATGAACTTTTTTATTCCATTTAGTGAGTAGAACCAATGGTAGAACACACTGGCGAAGTTAATGGTGTCAGTAAAAACTCACCCTGTATAATAATATACATAAACATAAAATCTTAACAAATATTCCTACAGTTTTATAGTCCTTATAATTGTACACATTTACTGAGTTAAAAATTCTCATCTGCATAGTTAGGTAGGCCTAGATAAAGTGTGTTGTTGTTTTTTGTTTTTTATAAATGATGTATTTCTGATGTGTATCTAAGTAATCCGCCTGTGATTTTTCACGGGGATTTACTAGTATTGTAATAAGATGATGTTTAATTTTCTAAAACGTTGTAAAGATGGATGCCTTCTGTTTGCAAAAATACGTTCTCGCTAAGAACATTTAAATAATTAGAAGGTATTTTGGGATGAAGGGTTGCAGAGAAAGTGTAATTTAATTTTAAAATTCAGTTCTTTATCTCAAAATTAGCTCAATGTTATGTTTATTTATGGTATTCATGAAATCACATATTTCTGCATACCTTATTTCATTGTTAACAAGCTTCTATAAAAGATTAAGTAAATACTTACCTTTTATTTCAGGATTTTCTCCTTCCAAATACTCTTTTCTTTTGGTGATAATCTGAAATAAAGAACAAAAAAAATAAATAAAATGATTACGTAAACCCACATTGTTGTGTTGCTTAATGTTTTACTTTAGGCCATTTGCAATACATATATATTTTATGCCAGAAGCAAGTATATAGCAAGTAAACCTAGGGAGTGTTAGTAACTATACAGTTCACTCAGAGCAGCGAGCACAGAATAGACATACAGAAGCGACCTGGGCCGGCCGGGAAGCCACCTAACTGGTAGCGCTTGCCCCAACTGTCGTGGCGGCCGCGCGGCACGAGTCACCCTACTGGCGAACGTGGTGGAGTCACCCTACTAACGAACGTGGTGGAGTCACCCTACTGGTGTTTCAGTGGAAAGTATGAAAATTCATTGTAGTTGTCATAATTATTTTTTAAAAAAATGTTATGTTAAGAACAATTGATGTCACATTGTTTAGATATTTAGTTTGATTGTAAAATAAACTATTTTTAATCCTTATGCAACGTTTTAATCCTAAAACCTTCAACTAATGAAATGATCAATATTCAAAATTTTCTTAAATTTATAAAGTGAAGATGATTAATACAATGAACAGTTCAACAATTGAATCTCAACATTCCAAATGTAAATTAGAAACTAAGTTTTAACAAAATATTCGTCAGATTAAAAAAAGTTTTAAATATGTATAAATATAGTTTAGAGAAGATGAGAGTTTAGTGCCATCTAGCAAATAATAATATAACAGTTAACTTTTATTATACGAGTGATATGCAGTGTCAAGCTTTCTTTGTTTATTTATTGGGCGATTATTAGCGAATTTCCATAGGAAATATGAGCTATTGCAGTGGCCCTTATGGTGAGACCCAAGGTCGGGAGTAGCAAATGAGCACCGATCATGGTCCCCAGAACACGTTTTGGGGTGTCATTAAAATTCATATATAGATGTGTGTGTGTGAGGGTGTGTGTGTGTGTGTTCGCACTCTAGCGGCCGCATTTTAAGTCCGATTTGGTTCAAATTTGGTACACATGTTGGTTGTGTCTACGTCGCTCGGACGAGTTCGTTAGCCAAAAAAATTCAACAACCGGAATTACGTTTTTTGACCGGAAGTAACTATTTTTTGAGATTTTTACTACAAGAATGAAATTTTTTAAGATTTTTCTAAAAATATAAATGTAGGATGTTATTCTGCACATTTTTGTTTTTTTACGCGACCTTATAGCTCGCTTGGTTCCCCCAAAATAGACCAAAACGTAAATTACCATACAAGTACCCTATTCGAAGCCAAGTGGTGCAAACTCGCGAGGCCACTAGGCGCAAACAAATTCTACTAATATATTACGTACACACAGACAGCTGTTCAACGCCATCGTGAGTAGACCTACTTCCCAAATTTTTGGTTGAAACTCTAAAACATAGACCTATAAACTTAATTTTGGAAATTTGCTGAACTCACGTCAGCGGTCCAGCTGCGTGGTCGAATTATTTTATGTTCTGTTGATAAGTTAAAATAAATGTTCATGTCTTTTTTTGACGTTGTAAATAATATTATTATTCTCAAAAAGCAGTAAATAACATGCAAAGACACTAAAGATTATTAATAATCAGGAATGGAAGACAATGCGCATGTCCGGCCGCTGTATTGTGTCGGCGCCGCGCGTGGATTTGAGCTGCAAACATACTATAATTCGCCAGTGTTCAACCTAACTTTCTGAACAAACCGTAATTGAAAAAAGTTTGAAATAAAAAAACAAATTTAACTCTTTATCTAAACGTTTCTCGCTGACGAATTACACGTGCCTTAAAAATAAAAAACTTCCTCACAGGTCAACTTTTTAATTACATTCACTTCAATTTACAAGACATTGATCAAGTCAAAGTATTAATTTAATATGATCCCTTTGTTTGTAAATTTTTAAAATGGTATTATCATCATCTTTCAATATTACTCTATGTTCCTCTAAAATTTCAAAATTTTTCGAGGTGCCTAAGAGTTTTAAAATTCGGTGTATTTATTAAGCGTTCAGACTTTCCAGTCGCTCGCCGCTGGTTTTTCGTTTCTCGCCCCAACTGTCATGGCCGCCAGTGGCTTCACTGCCCAATATGCAGCTTAGGCAATAGCCCCTCTATGTCCTATTCTGTGCTCGCTGATTCTGAGTTCGGAAGGCCGTATCAGCATATATAGCCCAAGCTAATTCAATCTAGTTTCAACACTACTATCCATGTTAAAAACATTACGGTTTCTTGGACATTTTTATTGTACGACGCTACAATAGAAACTGCTGACGCCTCGTAGATGCACTAGGATATTGGTGAGTTTTGAAAGCATTTTTTATACAAATTCGCCAAATATAGCAATTATATCCCAATCGAAAAGTGTCCAGTGGTTTTTTTGTAGACAAATGTCCAAAAAAACTCATACGTGCGATTACAAAATTGTTTCAAGTAAAATTTAAAAACTTATTGGGTCAGGTAGAACAAAATGTTTAGTAGAGGGAGCAAATAAACAACATTTGTATAAAAAAATGTTTTGAAAATTATATACGTGTATACAAACATAAATTTAAATTTTTGTTAGAAAACCCCAGTTTTTATGTACGTAGTACAAAACCTATCCTATTTTGAAAAAATAACAACAACAAAATGCTTTACCATAAAATGCAATTTTATTATATCAAATTGTACAAAATATATCTTAAAATTTAACTGCAAACTTTTGTAAAACATATTTTATATGATATAATGTTTTGGGATTAGATATTACAGAATGAAAGAAATTGTACAGACGTCTCACGGATTTGAACAAAAATCATAATTAAGTATTTATTGTTCTTTATATTACTATTTCATAAATATGACCACCTTCAGCACCCGTATAGCCCTGCATTCGACCACTAAATTTGAGTTTTCTACGTTATTCATGACTCAATTATTAAAAACGATATATCGTTGGACTTGTCTTAAAATAGTCTAAAAATTGTGTGACTTATTGTTTTTTTACTGACGCCATTTTGAAACGGATTGTTGGTGGATAACAAATTGTTAAAGTAAAATCTACCCTATTGTGACGAATATTAATACCCAGTTTCATGATCTATATATTTTAAAATTCCTGCTTTTTATTCACTCACTTCCTAAAGTGAATACTTAACCGATTTTGATGATTCTTTTTTTATATAAAAGGTAATTTCAAGCTCCATGTCACTGTGAAGCTAAATATTTTATTCACACTTTTATTTTGGTTACATTCCGAGTTTTAAAATCGCATCAGCATGCTACAACTTAACTAATAGGAAACAATTGGTTCCAAACAGCTGATAACCTGATTGAGTTTCCAATAAAGAAGTTGTTTACTTTACTCAACTGTCAACAGATGATTTAGGTTATGTTATTGTTGATGTGTTTTAGGTCTGATTTGTTGGTGTGTAATTAAACTAATTAAAGTTTTGATTAGGCTTTTTATTTTTGTCATCCCTGATAGTAAATGAAAGTAATATTGTTAAGATACGTGGCGATGGTAATTGAATTGAGAATTTGAATACTTTTAATAAATTAAAAAGGCGAAAAACAAGTTGAATTTTGTTACTTTACATCAAAATTGGTCGAATTTCGACCACAGGAGATACTCGTTATATCTTAAAACGGTTTCTGAGATATCAAGTTATTTGTAAAAATCACATACAGACGGGCAGACAGAAAACAGATAGGCCACAACAATCTTTATCAAATCATTTTTCACAGCCTGACAGACTATATGAATGTAGCGAATTGTATATCGAAAGTTTATATAGCTAACATACACAACCAGATGCTGTTTTAAAATGATTCAACCACGCGGCTGAACCGCTGGCGTGAGTTGAGCAAATTTCCAAAATTAAGTTTATAGGCCTATGTTTTAGGGTTTCAACCAACAATTTGGGAAATATGTCTATTCACGACGGTGCTGAATATGGAAAATGCTTCTCATGACATTCCGCATATTGGGAGTATTTTCAATACACAAAGCATTGCGTGCTTTGCACGCCATTCCGCATATTGGGGGTGTCTCCAATACACAAAGCATTGCGTGCTTCGTAGGCCAACCCAACGGTAGACTCCACCGCATGGCTTTGAACCGGGTACTTTTATGGTATTTTACGTTTTGATCGATTTTGGGGGAACCAAGCGAGCTATGAGGTCGCGTAAAGAAAGAAAATGTGCAGAATAACATCCTACATTTATATTTGTAGAAAAAACGCAAAACAAATTCATTCTCGTAGGAAATATCTCAAAACATAGTTACTTCCAGTCAAAAAACGTGCTTTCGGTTGGTAGATATTTTTGGCTAACGAACTCGTCCGACCGTCGTAGACAACCAACATGTGTACCAAATTTGAACCAAATCGGACTTAAAATGCGTCCGTTAGAGTGGGCACACATACATAAATATATATATATATATATATATGATTTTTAATGACACCCCAAAATGTGTTCTGGGGACCATGATCGATGCTCATTTGCTACTCCCGACCTTGGGTCTTACCATAAGGTCCACTGCAATAGCTTATTTTTCCTATGGAAATTCGCTAATGAGTGAAATGAATAATTTCAAGCCATATTCATTTCGATCGGGTAAAAAAAATGCAAAATCCTTAACTACATAAAAAAAGGAAATTTACCTTTCGGTCTAAGTATTTCATATCGATAGCAGCAAAAATTAACGATATAATAGACTTTAACTTACACGAACATTTTTCAAAACTACGAAGGCAACTTCGCTGTATTTTTCCAACAATCTTTATCCCACGTCATATTATAAGATTTTCAAAATGTTTAGACAAAAATGTAAAACATGTTGAAATGGACCTTTTTAAAAGATTGCCCACTCGATTAGGAAGAGCAAATTTACCCCCTCCCCCCACTGAACGTGTCCAACTGGGTCTAGGTAGTAAGGTTAGTTGCAAAATATATTAACTAGCCATCAGTAACCACTTTTCCACTTACCATTTTCGCAAAGTTGTGTATAGGCTTGCACAGAGATTGAATTTGTTTGTAGAGATTTGTTGATTTGTAAATGAAATTTGGATGCAGAAACGGCGAAAACGTTCTCTGTATGATCAAATCAGTAGTTCTGAAACAATGGAGAGCTCGTTGAATGATTATTTTAGTCATGTTAATTAATCTTAACAGTATCGCGTCGTCTTTTGTAAAATCTAAGCCAGGCAGGCGAGAGGTTCGATTACCAAAGAGGGAACACTATTTACAGACACGGCTTTCTGAAGCTAAAATAAGCCGAACCGCGAATTTCCAAAATTTAGTTTATACCACGTGTCTTAAAAGTCCCACTCCCCCCCCCC
>JAGFPH010002727.1:46313-71664 GCA_018207615.1 Philaenus spumarius | reverse complement strand
ATTTACTATAATACTGTGCGAAGATATTTTATGTACAGTTCCCGAAATAAGAAATAAAATTCATAGGGATATCCCGATAATTATATTTCAATTATCCACGTAAGATAATTGCGCAATTTCTCTCACTCATAAGCCCGAGTACAACTTGTGAGTTAAATCATTCGAAAGGGAAATAAATTTACTATAATCCTGTGCAAATGTATTTTTGGTAGGCCTGCAGTTCCCGGAACATGGAACAGAATTCATAGTAAACTCCCAGTATTTAGTACTAGTTATTTCTGGAAGAAAATTCGGCTATAGTAATGCGGCAGTGCTGCTTTCGCTTTTTTTAAATTTTATTATTTGTAAATTTCAGTATTTTTCCACAAACTAGAGTAAAAGTATCCTTTATATATGCGTATAACACATGATCATTGAGTAATTTTAATTAAAGATGATCACAGATTCCGGTAATTTTAATTATCAGTTTGAATTACATATGGCGATTTTTAAAACTGAGGCCTTATTTTTACCACAGCCGAGAAAGAAATTGTAGATCCATACCCTCTAATGGAAGCTAATTAGCATAGGCACTCACTGGTTGCCATAGCAACTACAACAATTACCGTTGTAGTGTTACTTCCTGCTGGAAAATTCGGTCACAAGATTCTAGAAGGAAAAGTAGCCCGTACCGATTTGACAGTTCATACTAAACGTTACAAGAAAATCAAAAATAAATTAACCACGTTTCTTTACACTTGTAATATATCCAATTAAATTTTCTTGGGTACAGGGCATATTGTATCCTAGTAAAGGATTTCAACAATTTTTAGCGAATTTCCATAGGAAAAATGAGCTATTGCAGTGACTCTTATGGTGAAACCTAAAGTCGGAAGTGGTCAATGAGCACCAATCATGGTTCCCAGAAGATATATATATATATAGATTTATATGTGTATATGTTATGTGTTCGCTCTCTAACGGCCGCATTTTAAGTCCGATTTGGTTCTAATTTGGCACACGCGTTAGTTTCCTACCTAAGTCGCTCTTGCGAGTTCGTTCTCCAAAACAGGTTTTTTGATCGGAAGTAAAATTTTTTTTATTTTTTCTTACCAGAATGTAATTTTTTTGGGTTTTACCTATAATAATATTACATTACTTTGCACATTTTTGAAGTGTAAAAATCTATAGGCACACCTCGGCACTATGTTTGCTGGCGGAGAATTGATTTTTTACCGTCACGCATTTTATGAAACGCTCTAATCTAATTTTACCCTCACGCATTGTCTCATATATTTTATGAAACGCTCCATTATGTGAAACGCTCTATTCCGTCGGCTAGAAAAGGTTTTGGTCTTGCTGCGGTTCGAACCAGCGGTGTCCATCACCATTATACTAGCGCCTTAGCCGGTTAGACCACGAAAGCATTGCAAGTGTAGAATATTTTGAATTGGGTATATAAATGTAACAGATTTTCAAAAGTCATAGGCTTAGCCCGTTTAATGTTAACACAATGTATAGTTTAGTTGGTAATACCTCTGAAATGGACATTGTGCTTCCTTATTTCGTAAGTTGCATTAAAAATGGACATTATGCTTCCTCATTTCGTAAGTCGTGTTAAAAACTTTACACTTCTCCCGTGTGGTCTGAGCACAAGATTTACATTTTTTTTTCAAGACCTTATAGCCCCTCTGGTTTCCCCGAAATCCTTAAAAACGTGAAGCACCAAAAAAGTACCCGGTTCAAATCCAAGTGGGGATTTCACCATGTGGGCAGCTTCTGTTGCGAGGCAGATGGCCGGGATACAAACTTCCAAAGCGATATTTGAGCCACAAATCAGAGGCTACAAAATCGAGGCGCAAACTGAAAGCGGAACGAATCAGCGCGTGAGCGGGGATTGGATGATAAGGTGTAAAATAATCCTACCAATAAATTAGGCTGATATTCAGCGTTATCACGAGTAGACCAATTTCCCTAATAGTTGGTAGAAAGAAACCCTAACATGTAGAAACTTAATTTTCTAACTTTGCTCAACTCACGTCAGCTGTTCAGTGATCGAATTATTTTAGTCTCCAAGAATTTATATTATTTAGTGTTTCCCCGTTCAGACTCACTTTGTAACGTTAAAATTATGACAAAGCTGGCTGTATAATTCGTCAGTTATAACATGAGTTCTCAGATGCGCTGGCGGGAGGGAAGAATTTAAGCAAGTGGGGACGCAGTCCGCTGGAGGGGAAGGGACACCACGCACAGACAATATATTTATTGGAAACCCGTACAAGGGCTTACAGACCGAAGTATTAAGTTCAGAGCGCGGCAACAGACTCAGCCACTCTGACCCCCCCCCCCCCACCACTCGAATCAACTCCGAGTCTACTGCGCATCTCAAGGTCACGGCTAATGCTAGACCTTCTCCAGTATACTGCTCTTGATCCTCAAAAAATTAGTGGTAGGGTATCGCACTTTATATTTATAATTTGACTCTCGTACGCCTTATTTTTCTACTGTCTGTTTTAAAATTAAGTAGACTTTACATTTCACATGGATGAGTTTGAAGTGATAACTTCTATTGGCTCGTTGGTCACTTTCGCTTGACTATGTTTCTGAAATCTCGCGTCACGCAACTTTTTGCGTAGACACAAGTCAGAGCATGCAGAGGGAGTATATTGTACATTGGTGAGGGTTTTGACGGTTTTTATTTGGCCGTTTGAATACGTTTAGTATAATTTGAATAAATTAACAGTTCATTTGAATAAGTCCAAAATATAACTTAAATTGTTTTAAATAGTACTAAAATTTCTGTTATAAATGTTTCGAATAATATTCAATCCAGGAAGCTGTACATACATTATGTCTAAGTATAAATGTTTCGTCACCTCTTTTCACGTGATTTACTATACCTACGTAGAAAGTGACTCATGATATAAATATGAGTGTTGAATTTTCTTTGTTGGATTCGTTAGTACAGAAAGTCGGTAAGTACATTGACAGTTACAATTATATTTATTATTATTTGAGGATTTTCCATAACTTTTCTATATTTATTTTAAATTAAAAATGTATAACCTTTGATTTCGCATTTTTAAATCTGATAAGACAGAAAGGAAATCATATTATCTTTTGAAAATTTACACTAACAATTTTAAATAATTAACAATTAATTTTGAAAATGTCTACAATTTCTTATAAACTTTAGGAAATTTAAAACCGCATTACATTTTTTTTAGTCGATGCTAAAAAATGTACTCTATTTTCAACTAAACAAATGGAATATGGTCAATTTTCATATTGATTATTTATAATTTTATATAATTAGATTATAAATATACACTCTTAAAATGGAATAAAAATGTGTAATGGATAAAGTGAGAAAATATATTGAATATAATTTTCTACAGATTTACTGATAACTGAAAATATACTTAAATTACTTACTTACAATTTTTAGGAGTTAAGAATAATTTGTCATTTGAATAATTAATTACGTAATTTCAAAACATAATATAATTTTTTTTTACAATATATTGTTTTGTATAATTTATTTACCCTTATTCACCTCTAATATTAGTACTGATAAAAATATAAATCGGTCGTAGAAGTTATCACTTCTAACGTGTGGTCTAAAGCACACCTAATTTTTTTTTTTTTTAATGCTCTTTCTACACGTTTTGATATTACATTAAAAGCAGTAATAATGATATATGTATGCACTTTCTGAGAAACCTTCACGTTAGATCTATCCGCTGCTAGCGTGACAAAGAATTCTATTTCAAGCAGACGGGCTTACCTCGAGGTCCTTGGGCGTTGATATAATGATCCATAGATGCGAAAACAGATACATTTGAAAACAGCTTGGATATTTCTTCAGTATGCACTCCCATGTTTGCCAAATACCTGGAAGGCAAAACTATGTTAGATTGCAGTTTTATATTGGCTGTCACTTGCAACTGTTATCTGAAATAATCATATAGGGTATATAACCATAGATCATGAATAATAAATAGATCTTGCATCCATACTGGGGCTGCGTGCCGAAAAAAAGGTTGTCGCGAAAATAGTGCATGATATCGCGCCGCGAGGTAGCGCTAGGGAGAAATCATTGGTAGCATTGGTGTTTCATACAGCTTCCGTCGTTTCCCCAATAGATAACGCCACTATCGTCGAATTTCCAGTGGAACAAAATATTGCATTGGATCGGAGTTATATTAGGTTATCCAAATACAATGATGTAACTGGCTGGCCCATGCGAACATTTCACAAGTTAGGAGTACTTACCTGATTTAATTCAGTTCATTACGTTTATGTATTTACGTTGGTTTATAAATAACAGTTTATAACAATTTATAACGCTTTACGTTGATTTAGTTTCATTGATTTGCTTGATAAATTACACTTGCATACAGAACGTAAGAAATCTATCTAATAGCTGTCATGTTAATTATACAGATTCTTAATATGTGGGGCGTTTTATTAGGAATCATATGAACTTAAATAAAGTTTTTTAATCAGTTTTACTTTCTCACTATATTATAGTATAGAGAAAGTATAGTGATCGCAAAAAAAATCGATGTTGAGATTTTTGTGGAAATATCCGTTTTGGGACCCCCTGAGTCCAAAAACGTGGTTTTTACAAAATGTCTGTCTGTATGTATATGTATGTATGTCTGTATGAATGTTTGTAAGTATGTCTGTATGTATGTCTGTATGTATGTCTGTACGTATGTCTGTCTGTATGTATGTATGTATGTATGTATACAAAGCTAGAGCGAAAACTATTCGATCGATTTCAAACAAATTTGCACCAGACATGTCAAGTAAACCTGTATAAATGCGCGAAAAACGGTTTTGAAAATTTTTGAAAAACAACCCCCTTTTTGGCATAAGGTGTTATACAACCCCCTTATGTATAAAAAGTGTTCTTAAGGTCACTTTAACCCCTTCATTATTTTTGTTACTGAAAATAAGTTAACAAAACTATGTATATATCTTGTATCGCATAACAGGACAAATGTTTTTACATATCTGAAATTTATAATTTTGGGGGCTTAAGGGGGTAAGGGGATAACAATTTCAAATATAAAGGTAGGCCATGTAATACATTTATGAAAAGCTTATTAAAAGAGAAACAGAACGGCCCAAACTAGAGCTTAATATTTTACTTCGTTTCAAAGTATTGGACAATCAAAGTTATGGTAAAAAATATTGTGATTCATTGAATAAACATACTGCTTGTGAGAGATTCCATGAAACTTGTAAACAAAAATAATTTCAGCCTTGTCTACATTTGAGCGATTCGTTTGTAAAAGGACAAAACTGAGTGCTATCACAACAAAATATCAGGAACAAAATGAGGGCGATATTGCTGTCCTATCAGTACATGAAAAGGGGTGCTTATCAGTTACGCATACAGTAGAGAAAGTCAGGAGCAAAGGTCAAGGGTTGTATTCCCGGTTCCATTTACATTTTTCAACAAAGTTTTTCAAGTGCACATATAAACTCAGATAAATTAGTTATACTGTACTATATTTATTTACAGTTTCCATTATTAAAATGCGTTATATTTAACCTCAACCTACAACTTCCGTGACTTCTTGTCGTGACATTTAAGACGACATGTTTCGGAACCGAAACTCTCTCTTCAGGTCCTAATCATTCCGAAGAGATCGTCGCACATTAAAATAAATATGGCACAAACACGTTGAACATTTGTATGTCCTATTTGTTTTACAGTGGGACGATCTCTTCGGAATGATTAGGAATTGAAGATGGAGTTTCTGCTCCGAAACGTGTCGTTTTAAATTTCAAGACAAGAAGTCAAGTGACAGACCTTAATAAGGTAATATTATTATTAATTATAATAGTGACTTGGTACCACAAACATGCAATTCAAATCACATTTAAGGGTCTGCTCCAGTAAACGAGAAAGCAACGGAAACGCAACCGCTCCTCACTGTATCCCTATCTAAACAGTGCAATTTCTTACAGCTTAACGCTTTGACATTGCCTCATTTCATACCATTTTATAAGTCTATCTTTTCTAATTGAGTGTTGAAAAAAAATGAACATTCTTTATAAAAATTTCGGATCCGGCTTGCAAATTATTTTTCATTATTAATTTTTTATTGTGTTAGAAAAAAATTAAAACTTTGTGCTTGCAAAATGTCAATTACATAACAAATCAAAAGCATTAAAAACAATGTAAATTGCAAGACGGATGCGTATTGTGACTGGGCTTAAAATGAGACCTTGCAAACAATTTTATGATAAAAAGTAAACGAAATAAATGGTTTGAAATTTAACATTGCTCTTATGGGATAAAAATCCAAGATGGCCCCCACTACAGCAGACCCTTAACTTTAACATTATGACAATTTGCTTAGGTTGTCAGCACTGCTACTCGTGTTCCTAAGGCGGGTTACACACATATGCATCTCGCACGGTGCGACTAGCATTTTTGATGCCAGTAGCACTGTGCGAGATGCATGCACGCTGCATGGTCGTGGCACATGCTAGTGGCAAGGTGAGAGAGGTGGGGACTTTTTGGAGCTCAGTTCATTGGAACTTCGATGCAAGATTTCTCCACGCCTTGTCCTGCTCATTTCTGTTACTGTATTCTTTCAACTTAAAATTATACAGTATTGGAGTCTCCTCCAAAGCTAACACAAATTCAATATTTGTTTTTTCGTCCTCCGGAAAAGGCATTTCTAATTATTCCAACTAACTATTCACACAATTTAAACTAGGGTATACACTATTTAATTACAAATTACTAATACAAAACTCAAGCTATTCAAAAATTGACTATCCGCACTTGTCAACGCAGTACACCGTGGGAACGAGCGCGTCAGGGCTGTCTGCGGATGGCAATGTGACTTGGAAATGTGTTCTGCGCATGCGTCAACTCAAGATGCAAGCTGCATGCAGCGCCAAAACACCGACCGATCGGTTCCTAGTGGCGCTGCATGCTCATGCGACTAGCACACGAGCTGCACTATGCCAGTAGCACCATGCCAGTCGCATATGTGTGTAAGCTCCACGTGATTAACACAGGTTGGTCTTCGAGCTGCATGCTAGTAGCAAGAAAAATGCTAGTCGCACCGTGCGAGATGCATATGTGTGTAACCCACCTAAAAGGTAAACGCGGCGATATCAATTGGGAAGTGTGCTGCGAACTTACGTATGCCTAGATTATAAATTTATTTAATATATTTACCATCTCTGTAGGCTCTGTAGTACCAATATAACGGGCCTATCCAAGGGAGTTGTCGGGAGAGTGAAGGGATTTTAGAGATGTCTTTATTAGTTGAATGTCTTCTCGCGTAGTCCAACAGTATTACCAACATAGCAGCAACAACCATCAACGCGAAGATGAAGGTAGTGAGACTCATGGCTATGGTTCTACCACCTGAAAACACAAATACAAATAAAAAAAATTATAATCTTACGATATTAAATAATTCGACCACGCAGTTGAACCGCTGACGTGAGTAGGGCAAATTTCCAAAATTAAGTTTATAGGCCTATGTTTTAGGGTTTCAACCAACAATTTGGGAAATAGGTCTATTCACGACGGTGCTGAATAGCTGCAAATGGAAGCTGCCATTCCGCATATTGGAAGCATCTTCAATACAGAAAGCATTGCGTTCTTCGTACGCCATTCCGCATATTGGAAACATTTTCAATACACAATGCATTGTGTGCTTCGCACGCCATTCCGCATATTTCGAGTGTCTTCAACACAAAAAGCATTACCATCTTCCACCACATGGCTTTGAACCGGATACTTTAATGGTATTTTACGTTTTTATCGATTTTGGAGGAACCAAGCGTGCTATAAGGTCGCGCAAAAAAACAGACTGTGCAGAATAACATTCTACATTTATATTTGTAAAAAAACTCTAAAAAACATTTATTCTCATACGAGAATTCTGAAAAAAATAGTTTTTTCCTGTCAAAAAACGTGTTTTCGGTTGTTGGACACCCAAAACGTGTTCTGGGGACCATAATCGGTGCTCATTTGCTACTCCCGACCTTGGGTCTTATTGTAAGGGCCACTGCAATAGCTAATTTTTCCTATGGAAAATCGCTAATAAGTGTAGCTTTATAGCTTGTAGATAGATATATAGTTTAATTTATATTTATAAAATAGGGGTATGTTCAACCGCTTAGAATGTTGTAATTGTAACGTTTAAACACTCCTGGCAATGATATGGATAAAGTATGAAATGTTTAGTGTTTGTTTGTCTATAGAGTACAAAGAAACCAAGAAGCCATATTAAACAGTCCAAGGCAACAGTATAGTTTTAAATAATCTAAAAAACTGTTAGTTGTGAAGAATGTTGTTAGAAAGAAGACCCAACCGATAGTTTTTATTGTAATAAATGTAAGTCATTTCAAGAATCGAGTTTAGATTCAGCGTAATCCTAACCTAAATCCGTGTTAAGCTTTAGATTCAAACCGCCTGTTTTTATTTATAATGTAACAACAACAAAACTTTGAATTATAATACATTAAGACTTTTTCATGTAAAGTCTTAATTTGTGTTGGTTTTTATTATGTTAACCTGACCAAAAATAATGTTGGTTGCAAAAAATAATTAACTATGTAATTCTAAATTTGCCAAATTGGTTCGTTGTAAAGTGTTTTGGTTCACTGTAGCCCTAACTTAAAATTATGTTAAGTTTTTTTTTTTATTAAAAACATATTATTTTATACTCCGCTATTTTCACGAAAATTACTGTTCTAAATAGGGTGGTGGGGGTAGCGGGGACCCATACCTAATGTAAGGCAAATATCGAAATAGACCCGACCATCACTAATAATTCTAATTACGCCATGCGTTGTTATTTCTTCATTAATATTTAAATAATCAATAGTCAACATTGTGCTGGAAGGAGCACATCAAAATGAAAAAGAAGGAGCTAAACATTAAATATGGGAAAATGGACTGGCTAAATGGAAGACGCTCGGAGTTGAGCACTTACAATAAAGTTCTCCTGTATAAGCAGAAATTGAAGCCAGTATGGGAATATGACATCCAGTTGTGGGGTTGTGCCAAACCTTCAAACAGAAGCACCATCCAAGTCTTTCAAAACAAAGTAGGCCTACTTAGGGGCATAGTGAATGCACCGTGGTTTATCAGAAACTCAGATCTACACAGAGACTTGAAGGTCAACACGGTTGACGAAGAAATTAAGAAGCATGCAAGACAACACCATCAGCGCCGTCGGGGACACCCGAACACAGAGATCCTGAGGATGTTGGATGTACCCAGTCCGCTTCGTAGACTTAAGAGGGCCAAGCCAGCTGACTTGATTTTTTAAGTTAATTAATCATTATATGGGAACATCCATTGGGCTGTTACCCATCACACTGTGACTATAATAGATTAGAAGTTGCTAAATGAGCCTAGCTCAGTTGTAACATTATGTGAATAAAAAACAAATTTAAAAAAATAGTCAACATTTCAAACAAATTTTGATATTACCAACTGAAGGGAACAATATATTACGTAACAACAGTTGTTTTACTTATAACGCAGTAAGGGTATTTCGTTGATTCTGTTGTGTGTTTGTTTTTACATAATCTAAAAAACTGTCGTGAAGAATAATTAACTGATTTTAAATTTGCCAAATTGGTTGCTATGAAATTTTTTCAACAAACGTGTTTCGTTTCAGTATACTGTACGTCTAACCTAACATCATGCTAAGTTTTCATCAAAATCAGCTGTTTTATTTATAATATGAGGCGACAAATGTTTGAGTTGAACTATACAGTAACCATTTTTCGTTGATTTTTGTTTGTGCTTGCTTTTATCTTGTTAATCTAATCTAAAAAACTCTGTTGGTTGTGAAGAATAATAACTGACTACATTTTCTAAGTTGTTTGATATTGTAATAAATGTAAACAAACATGTGCAAGATAGGATAAACTTTGAACACAAAATCCCACAACCAATACGTTCACTAACTCAAACGCGTTTCAACGACAAAGTCGCCGTCTTCAGTGATGCACGAGCTGCAATAGTCAAACTATAACTAACCTAAAGGTGTTTCATGTCCTGTATGTATACAGAATTCAAAGGGGCGTGGCTTAAGACTACGTTACATTAGTGGGCGTTAACAATTGCCTCACGTTATTATAACTAGCCTAACAATAACTATAAATAACTAAACAAGTTACTGACCTAATAATAATCTCAAACAATGCATTATTTTTATATTAACATAGAATTTTGTATGGGTCATTATTTACAATTATTTTACTATGATTGTTAATATAAAAAGTTTTCCAAGCATCTATTGTGTTAAGTTTAGTTACATTTTTCAATAAAACAGAGTTTTCTATTTTTAAATTATGGTTCTCATCTAAACAATGTTTAGCCATAGCAGATTTATCTGGCCTATTGTACTTTATATGAGAAAAACTAGGGGCTCTGCCAAAGGACGCTTCGCTTCGCTCGCAGTTAGAAAATTCGCTAAAGAATCTCGTTAAACTTTAGCTCGTTTGTACATAGCTGATCGAACATAAATCAGCTGTTTTATTTGGCAGCTGACTCAAACTCATTAAACATTATCTCCATAAGATTAACATGGGAAATTTGAAGGATTGTGTGCCGGAGCTCCTTCTCGGGTGGATAGCGGCTAAACGGATGATTGGATCTTAAATCTGATGAAAATCGTTAGTTTGAATTTAAATTTTCAACAACTTTAGTATTTAACATTTTTTCCTATCTCTTACCGTTTGTTTTCTTACAAAACGCGCTCAAAGTGAAAAAATGAAAAAATCTAAAAAATCTTTCCCGCCGAAAAGGTGCTTCCAAAATAAAAAAATGTTAAATTCTGGCAATTTTCCCAAAAGTTTCTCGTCGAGAGCTTTTTAATTCAAGTATAAGGTTGAGGGGGTCCGACTATGGGAAGTGCCTCATAATTAATGTCAGTGAATCAGAGTTACCATCTAGCTTTATTTTTTTAGATGTTCTTTAATTCTTGTCTTCATGCTTATTTTGGTTTGGCCTATATATTTCACAGTTTATACAATAAATTCCAGATTTTTCCAGTTCTTAAATTGTATCTTCAGGATTTCCTAACATTTTACCATGATTACTCTCAGCTGACATAGCAACATTTAAATTTGCATATTTAGCTACCGATTTTTTAACAATATGAAACAATGGTGGAGCAAATGTTGTTTTGACCCATCGTTGTTGGCAAGGCAGTAGACAAGAGGTGGGGGTTAAAGGGTCAAAACACCTCCCGATATCCCGAAATTTAGTAGTAAAAATTAATACCAGGTTTAAAAATTGCAAATTAAATTATAAAATTTAATAAACAACACAACAGAGGATCCAGCAACATATTTTACATCATTGTGCATTGCATGCATACTGATATTTAGATTTGCTTGATTAAACTACAACGTACAATACACATGGATGCAGTAGGTTACAGCCTTACTCTTTTGTGAGCTTGATCTGATCTATTAAATAAAAAAAATATGAAGGTTCAACAAAAATACTCTAACAAAACAAAATCATTCATCATCTTTACATCCTATAATATTTTACATGGGTAACTATATCCAAATTTTAAAATAAGCATAGAAATTGTTGTTTAACACGTTCACTGCTACGCAAATTTCGTATTTCCTATCCTAGGAGCTGACCTTTTACTTTTTATATTTATATTCTAAATGAGTAGAAATTCCTTTATTTTTATTTTTGGACTTTTCTACGTAATAATCACTAATATTTAAAGGCAGACGCACATGTGCGTCCGCAGCACATAGGCTTAAAATTGGCGTGCAAAGTACGCAATGCATTGTGCATTGAAAATACTCCCAATACGGGGGTTGGCGTGTGAAGCACGCACTGCCCTGTGTATTTAGAATACTCCCAATCCGGTTGTTGGCGTGCGAAACACGCAATGAACTGTGTATTTAAAATACTTCCAATATAAGGGTTGGCGTGCCAAGCACGCAATGCTCTGTGTATTGAAAATACTCCCAACACGAGAGAACGGGAGTAGCCATTGAGCACCGATCATGGTCCCCAGAACACGTTTTGAGGTGTCATTAAAAATCATATATATATATATATATATATGTATACATATATGTATATATGTGTTCGCACTCTGGCGTGCGCATTTTAAGTCCGATTCGGTACACATGTTCGCTCGGACGAGTTCGTTAGCCAAAAAAATCCAACAATCGAAAGCGCTTTTTTGACCGGAAGTAGGTAACTATTTTTTTTAGACTTTCCCTACGAGAATAAATTTGTTTTTGAGATTTTTCTACAAATATAAATGTAGGATGTTATTCTGCACATTTTGTTTTTTACGCGACCTTATAGCTCGCTTGGTTTCCCCAAAATCGATCAAAACGTAAAATACCATAGAAGTACCCGGTTCAAAGCTATGTGGTGGATTCTACCGCGGGGTTGGCGTGCGAGGCACGCAATTCACTGTGTATTTAAGATACTCCCAATACGGGGGCTGACGTGCGAAGCACGCATGTTTTGTATGTTAAGACACTCCCAATATTCGGAATGGCGTGCGAAGCTCGCAATGCATTGTGCATTGAAGATACTCCCAATATGCGGAATGGTGTGCGAAGCACGCAATGCATTGTGTATTGAAGAAAATCCCAATATGCAGAATGGTGTGCGAAGCACGCAATGCATTGTGTATTGAAGATAATCCCAATATGCGGAATGGCGTGCGAACCATTTTGCAGCTATTCAGCACCGTCGTTTGTTGGTTGAAACCCTAAAACATAGGCCTATAAACCTAATTTTTACTTCCTCCACCCTACACGTAGTATATGGAGAAAGTATTGTTTTCGTAAAAATGTTCGAATTTGAATTTTCAGTTGAATTATCTGTTTTGGTGCTCCCAGAACCCCAAAACATTGTTTAGTGCAATTATCTGTGTTGGTGCTCCCTGAACCCAAAAATATTTTTAGTGGAATTTTTTGTTTTGGTGCTCCCTGAACCCAAAAAAGTGTTTTTAGAGTGGTGTCTGTCTGTCAGTCTGTCTGTATGTATACACGACCAGAGAGGACACTATTGGTCCGATTTTCATGAAATTTGGTATGTAGGTACTAAACCCTAATATCTCCAGGCGTTTTTTTTTTCATTTTTTGGAATTTTTAATTTGTAAGGGTAATTTACCCCTAAAAACCCATAAAAAACGACAAAAATGAAAATTTCTCAAAAACGGCTCTAACGATTTTGATCAAATTTTCAGTATTTATAGTGCTTAAGATGACAAACAAAATGACACCACCCGCTTTTATCAAAACTTCGGCGTTTTATAATTATGGGGAAATGTTTAAAAATAAACAAGTTTGTGTTGTCAATCTAGCATCGCGGCAGCGGCCGCACGGGGTAGCACCACGGTAGCGAGCACGGCCAGTAATTCAAAGGTCGCGCGATCGAATCCCGCCTGGAACAATAATTTGTTTATACAATTGACGTAGGTAGAATATTATTTTTTTGTTTTGTTCTAAAAGTAGTAAATAAAATGATTAAAAACAATATTATTTTGACTACAGTAAGTTGGGAGAAAGTTTGTGTCAGTTAACTGATACCGTTTATTTAAATTTGCTCAACTCACGTCAGCGGTTCAGCTGCGAGGTCGAATTTTTTACTATTAATTAGTGGAAACCCCTGCGTCCTCCACACGCCAACCCCGTTGGAACCTTCTATACACATAATCATGTTATGAATTCTTTAAAATAAAGGAGTAGGATTAATAATAACCCCAAAGCTAAGACGGTAAAATGTTAAATGTTCAAATGAAATTATTTCGTATATTTTATAACAGCAGTTATAATAAAAGGTTAAAAGAACCAACAAGGCTCACATCTACACTTTTAAAAAACCTAACCTAAAAATTAGAAATACAAAGTTTGAAATTAGCTGTTAACGGTAATCAAAGCAAACAGCTGTTATCTGTTATTGTATTCAATTGGTTGCTATGGCAATAAATGTAAATACATAATGTGTTGATTTATCAGTCTAGGCCTAACCTAAGAATTTTATTCGTTTAAATTTACAAATATTGCAATAAAAAAATGTTTTTATCATAATGAATTATAATAGCCTACGTTGTTCAGGGATAGTGTCGCTTTTCATTAGTAAAACTATTTTTTCAATCGGTTCAGTAGTTCCAGAGATTACCCCCTAAAAATGTGTCAAGATCTAAAAATCATTGCCAGGAGTGTTTAGACGTTACAATTAATTCAGTATAAGGGGTTGAAATGGTGTTGCTACCCCTATAAAATAAATATAAATAAAACTAACTTCCTTCAAGCTATGAAGCTAAAATTTACATTAATATGTAAAATTATTTTTAAGGGATATGCAAAACTATTTACAGTTTGATTACGTAAGTCATAGGGATTAATTGGAATACCCACCCTTAAATATTAATCTACTTACTTTTTCTATATTCTCAAAAACTAGGCCTACTCAACTAATTTTACTAAAATTTCACAACTTACACATATTAGTACCAGGATTTTTCTTAGAGAATATGGTCACTACAAACAAAACGTTCTAAATGGTATAGCTACCCTTATACATTAAAAGTAAATTGCACTAAATTCCCACAAACTATAAATGTAAAATTATTCAATATTTATACCAAAAAACATTTGCAATTCGATTACTTAAGTCATAGGGATGGAATGGAATAACCACCCTATTTTTGAGTTTATTAAGACAGCTGTTTACTTAAATTAAATTAATTACTTGACATCTGTTTATTTAAATCCTTATATATAATACGTGAATCCGTTTTTTGTGAACACAACTCCTCCCTTATTTCTGGACCAAATTTAATGTTTGAGTTGTCAAAAAATTCATCTCTTTTCGAAGTTTTGCAATAAGGTAATAGATGTCAAAAATTCTTATCCATAATGGCGTGAGCTAATCTCAGAGGTCGGCTTTTCAACACAAGATTAACATGAAACGAATTTAAAAACCATTTCTATACAAAACAGCTGTTTATAATAAGAATCAAACTAATCCAGCTGCTTTCGTGGAAGTAAATGATTTTTAAATAGCAGCTAATAATACAGTTGATTTGGATGTTCAGCTTTTAGTAGAGAATAATATTTTAAGTTAGGCCTATACTGAACCAACATGTTTCAACACACACAAACCAATAAAAACTTGCGTTAAGGAATTTAAAAGTGAGAAAAACTATGTTATATCCTAATTAAAAACAAATAAGACATATAGTAGACCTATTTGTTGATAATATACGGTAATTGATAGTGAGTAACTTTTTGGTTAGGTTTTTGATAGTGTACACCTGAGCCCTACTGGTTCTTTTAACCTTTATTATAACTGTTGTTGTAAAATATACGAAATAATGTAATTTGAACATTTAACATTATTTACCATCTTTGTTTTGAGGTTATTATTAATCCTACACCTTTATTATAAATAAAACATATGTTCTTAGAACGTTCCGTCGGTGATTGGCGTGCGGAGCACGCAGGGGTCTCCCCTAGAGAAATTAATTACTTGACAGCTGTTTATTAAAGTGAGATCACTTCAGGCAAAACACATGTGACACACTCTCAATGAAATATTTCTTCCATAAGACATAAATGGGTAGTTAGATGCCTAAGGAGGCGGAGCCCTAGTGATTGGGGACACAAATAATTACTTTTGGAACATCTTGAGAACGGTTAGTATAATTTTACATCAATCGTCAAAATAGGCCGAGAAATAAAAGCTTGGCTGAGCTCACGAAAAATTCCTAGAGAATTAAGAAGTAAGATATTTGTAAAGCTGTTCACTACTTACGGTTATATCCAATTTTACAATGAATAACACACACGAAACGCACTCGCGAAATCGATAACACAGTTTAAAAACATGTAACTATAAGTCCGTACAGGTTAGGTTACTCGCCTCCTGATAGACTGCGGTAACGAATAAACTGCCTGCGAGCGTCGCAAGCTCTTTTAAAGATTATCCAAGGTCGCCGGAGTGTCTTAGGTGTCAGGTCTGTCTGTCCACAGCGTTTAGCCCGTGTATGTGCTTAGTGATTCACACTTGGTCGTCAATTTATGAAAGCTTTCCTTGAATTTGTTTTCCTACAATACGTATGCCCAGTGATTACACTACTATTTCGTTTGTTATGTACGCCTACCAGGCTCTTGAATAAAAACCAAAACCGTACCGAAAGCAAGTTTAAAGTGTGCACAACAATCGACATAGAGTGGGGAAAATAGAATAATTCGACCACGCAGCCGAACCGCTGACGTGAGTTGAGCAAATTTCCAATATTAAGTTTATAGGCCTATGTTTTAGGATTTCAACCAACAATTTGTGAAATAGGTCTATTCACGACGGTGCTGAATAGCTGCAAAATGCTTCGCACGACATTCCGCATATTGGGCGTCTAGACACTCCTGGCAATGATTTGGAAAAAGTGTGACTTTTCAGTGAAATCGGTCTTGACACATTTTTAGGGGGTAATCTCTGGAACTACTGAGCCGATTGAAAAAAATAGTTTCACTAATAAAAAAGCGACACTATCCCTGAGCAACATAGGCTATAATTCATTTTGATAATTTTTGTTTTATTTCAGTGTTTGTAAGTTAAGTCGGAAAAATCTTAGGTAAGGCCGAGACTGATGAACTAACACATGTATTTACATTTATTATCATATCAACCAATTGAATAAAATAACAGATAAAACAGCTGTTTGCTCTAATATTTCCATTAACAACTGATTTAAAACTTTGAAGCAGTTATTTGTATTTCTAATTTTTATTTTAGGTTTTTGTTTAGGCGTAGACCTAAGCATTGCTGATTCTTTTAACCTTTATTATAACTGCCGTTATAAAAATATACGAAATAATTTGATTTGGACATTTAACATCTTAGCTTTGAGGTTATTATTAATAGCCTACTACACTTTTATTATAAAGAAAAGATAATATGATTATGTGTATAGAAGGTTCCAACTGGTTTGGCGTGCGGGGCACGCAGGGGTTACCCCTAGTACTTTATAAGAACAGAATCCTATTTGTCCGATTAAAATACGTCAGCTGATTATAGGTTTTATAATCATCTTTTTACTTGTTATACATCTAACTTTCAATATAGCTGATTTTTTTTTACATCTTAAAAAACAAGCTTCAGCTTCCGCATCGGTTGGATTGCCTATGTAGCCGAACGTGATGTCGGGTCGGAGGCCACCCGTCCCGTGATATAGTGACCGGGTTCTTGTTTGTTTATGAGCAGGGTCGAGTCCAGGTGACATTGGCAAGACGGCACAAACAAGCCCCGTTCTTACGGCCTTGGGTTGCCTTTCCCACGACCGGAGTACTATTGGGTTACTTGAAAATATTTCTTCAAATGCACTCTTACCGAGTTATTTTTTCAAAGAATTTAAATGGCCGCCATTTTTGAAAGCATCGTCACAGTCGGTTTTATACAATATTTTTATACGGTTTAAGATCAATTCTTGAAACGCAGCCAGGAAGGTCAACACGTTGGCTTACAAGTCTATGCAAAATTGTATTTTGTTGAAGTTATCAGTTTCAAGATGGGGAGGTTCAAAAATTCGAAAGTTAAATACCTAAGAACTTGAGATTTTACGAAAAATGTCTAAGGTATAAAAACTTTAGACAATTTAAAAACAAATCCAATGTTGTATCACTTTTTATCATTGAGTCGAGGGTAACTGAGAAAGTGCAATAATTCTGGTTGAAAGTGAAAGTAGTTTTCTGTGATTACTACATTCACGGCAAGTGATCATTTAAATGAGAGTGTGCTAAATTTAAGCTCTCTAAACTTTCCCCAGTTGGTAGTTTACCGAGAATTCACTCCGGGCGCCACTGGTCTTTTTGCGGGCTGCCAAGAGTGAGGAATGAATTGGAAGTTTTTTTTAATTTCGATGCACCAACCGAGCGGCGGTTTTAATTCCGACTGCTTCCGCTTTGCATTTAACAAAGTTCTTATTTTTCAAAGATCCAATATTGCGATAAGCTGCACAGACTCTTGAAACTATCCATTTTGGAAACAATATACAAAATTACACAATTTTTTTAACGTAAAAACCAATTATTAATGATAATAAAAAAATTATTGTCTAAATTAAAGCAAACTCAACATCCTCTCTTGATTCTCAGATTACTAGAATAGCAAATTGTGCTAATATAAAAACCTTATTTTTGTAAACTATTATTGAAGTTAAGTTAAGGGTCTGCTGTAGTGGCGGAAATCTTGGATTGTTATCCCATAAGAACAATGTTAAATTTCAAACCATTTATTTCGTTTACTTTTTATCATAAAATTGCTTGCAAGGTCTCATTTTAAGCACACTCACAATACGCATCCGTCTTGCGATTTACATTTTTAAATGCTTTTGATTTGTTATGCAATTGACATTTTGTAAGTACAAAGTTTCAATATTTTTCCTAACACAATAAAATATTAATAATGAAAAATAATTGGCAAGCCGGATCCGAAAATTTATAAAGAATATTCAGTTTTCTTTTCAAACGCTCAATTACAAAAGATAGACTTATAAAATGGTTTGAAATGAGGCAATGTCAAAGCGTTCAGCTGCAAGAAATTGCACTGTTTAGATAGGGATACAGTGAGAAGCGGTTGGGTTTCCGGTTGCTTTTTCTTTCACTGGAGCGGACACTTAAACATGGTTTCTAAAAGTGCTAAGTATTAATTGCTAGAAGGTCCTCTTAATTTAATATTAAGGATGTCCCCTAACTCTCTGGTCCTCTTTTGTGGATTTGTTCCTAGGATCGAGACAAACATATTTCAGTATATAAACTACAATGCTTACTTTTCCAAAATAATTGATATTTAGAGAACGGTTTGACCGATTTAGTTCAAACTTCACATAAAATTATACCTAATTTTAATCTATTTTAAGTAAAATAACGATTACATCCAATCATGCGTTTGAAAATAGCGACTGTTTTGATAGTAACACCGTCCGGTAGGGAATTAAAAGGACTGCAAAAAGGAATCTTGAACATTGTTGTTAAAATATTTTGGGCAATTTAGATTTGAAATTTCGAAATAGTCGCCATTTTTAAACGCATGATTATATATATAGTAGTCGCTTTATTTTACTTAAAATATATAATTCTTAGGTATAACTTGATGTCAAGTTTGAATTCAATCGGTCAACCCGTTCTCTATATATCAATTATTAAAAAAAAAACAGTCAGACAACCGAAAAATTAAGCACCGTAGACCAATGTTTATAAGGTATAATGTGTTTGCCCCTATTTCAGGAAACAATCCACAAAAAGGGACCAGAGAGTTCGGGGACGCCCTGAATAGAAATCGTCCGATTACATAATTTAATTACTATAAGCCTAATTATAAATAATTAATAATTATGTTTGATGCATTCAATAATAACCACATTTTATTGGTCGTTCTGCATAGAAAGACAAGTTTTTCAGCACGAACAATTAATTGTATTGTTTTTAGGGTTCCGTTTTCAAAATTGATACAACTCGATCACGCAGCTCTTTGCGAGTTTGCACCTCGACCTTGCGGGACCGGTTTACGAACTGGCTCGCTTCGATCGCAGCAGGCAAACTCACTTATTCAGTTAGCAAACCGGCCCTCTTCCTTTTAAACAATCTTTTTAAATTGTGTTTTTCAGATAGTCAAAAACGGAAAATTTTCCCATTCCGATGTATTATTCGCATAAATCATTCGGTTTATGTTGCGCACCGTGAATAGATAAATACACGTTTTTATGTTAAAACTTTTCTACATAAGTTTATTTCACGAGTTGATACAATCATATGTTCCACGCTCTCTAGCTAGCTACCTTTGTGCAGCCGGCGCGGCGCAGCGTGGGCACACTATAGATTCTGTCGCGTAGGTAGAAACTAGGAACACTTCCACAAGTCTCCAGCTAAAAGACTCTATCAAGTTTTACTCGTAAGATATCAATTTTGTATAAGTATTCAAGTACAGGATGACTGAATTTCATATTTTCAATATTTGCAGCGGTTACTCTCGTATAGGCACTGTGCAATTGCAGCACCACCTATTTTTACTTGATAACGTTTAAAATAAACGGTACCAGAAACTGGCACATACTTTCTTACAAACATATTTAAATTATTAACACGTTCACTGCTAAGGACGCACATGTGAGCTTGACACTGGACACTATGTGAAGCGGACGACGCACAGTGCATTGCACGGCAACCCCCGTATTTTGAGTATTTTCAATACACAATGCATTGCGTGCTTCGCACGCCAACCCCCTAAATGAGCTTATAGCCCGTCTAGTTCCTCCAAAATCAATCAAAACGTAAAACACTATAAAAGCTTTAAAATCCACCTAAGGGATTTCGGGAGGGGTGTTCTGATCCCCCCCGGCTACGGTCTTGCCCTTTCCCCAGATCCAATTATAGTTCAATGAGGGGTTCCCTCATTCTGAAAAAAGGAAGGAGAGGGAGGATAATCGAGTTTACCCGAACTTAAATCGGAATTAGCCGAAAAGCGTTACACAATGAGACGTTCCCCAATAAGTTGTTTCCCATCTATCTCTGCGTCTGCTAGGCGCGCCTAAAGAAGTTTTCACTTCAAGAAATAAATTAATCAAACGTTCCAACGGCAGATCCATATTTAACACAAGTTTTTTTCTATATTTTGTCCGGCCTTCGAAACAATGTTCGTTTCAAATTTGCGGATATTTATGATTGAAGGACGCGAATACAATTTATTGGTCGACTTTTGTTATACAAAGTTTGCATTTATTTTGAGTCTGTCTATGTGTAACACGAATGAGTCAAACCAGTTTGTCGAATACATTACAAAGATGCTTGAGGTACAAGGTTGTATTGGACGGCGTTAATTTATTTTATAGACCGTAAACTGCATGTTTCTCAATCAAGTTCAAGTGTTTAAGTTATAAGGGGAAGAATTTTTAAGGCATTGATTTTTTGATTTTTAGTGTATTATTTATTAAGTAATTAGTAAACCATTTTTTACGGATTAATTTTTGCTTGCATATTTTATTTTTACCGACTTGGGGCACTGTTTAAAAAAAATCTAAAGCACTTCCCGCTTAATGTATCTCAACATTTTTAATATTACAAGAAATTCAGAAATTTTATATAGCGGTAAGCCTAAGAAATAGTTCAGTGCGAGACAGTAGGCCCAACGGATATGGTTTTATCAAATGTGTTTCTCGTGTAATAATTTATTTAAATGTTTGTGATCGTGTTTTTATTAAGTGTTAAGTGTTCCATGTCGACGGGGGATGTTCTCCAATAACTTGATAATGGCTGAATAGCCGAAACAACTGTCGTTTTTTTAAGTTCGACAAGTGACTACTGACGGAGCTTTCTAGTTTTTTTTTTATAACTTAGTGAATTTTAATAAAATATCTGAACTTGTGAGCTACTTGAGGTTAGAAAAAATAGAAAATAAATTTTCAACATCAAAATTCTAAATTTCCACGAATTAAAACTCGCGTACTATGCTTATGCCTGTCTTTTACGTGGGAGGGGGATAGCTTGGAGGAGGCTTTCAGTTCGATTCTTGAACCACTTTTAAAATCTTCCGGGCAAAAATTATAGGTTACTAGGCAACCCCTGCGTTCTTCGCACGCCAACCCCGTCGGAACCTTCTATACACATAATCATGTTACGTTTTCTTTAAATAAAAGGTGTAGGATTAATAATAACCCCTAACCGAAGATGGTAAATTATTTTAAATGTCCAAATCAAATAATTTTGTAAATTGTATAACATCAATTATAATAAAGGTTAAAACAACCAGCAAGGCTCAGGTCTACACTTAAAAAAAACCTAACCTAAAAGTTAGAAATACACATAATTGCTTCAAAGTTTGAAATCAGCTGTTAATGGAAATATTAGAGCAATCAACAGTTTTATCTGTTAGTTTATTCAATTGGTTGCTACAGTAATGAATTTAAATACATTCAAGAAATATGTGTTGGTTCATCAGTCTAGCCTAAGAATTTTTCGACCAAATTTACAAATATTAAAATAATAAATGTTTTTATCAAAATGAATTAAAGCCTGTGTTACTCAGGAATAGTGTAACTTTGTATTTAAAAAAATGTTTCAATTGGTTCTGTAGTTCCAGAGACCTCCTACATACAAACAAACGAATTTTACCTCTTTTTAATATTACTATAGGTTGGTATAGATATAGTTTTAAAAGGCTAATGAATGGATGGCTGTTTGAATGGGGAAGGGATGCAGCCGAGCAGGTTATCTTATATCTACTTACAGATAGATAATAATCTTATCGTTCCCTCATTGTCTGATATGTTCCGACTGCACTACTTGTCTTAGGTCCAATATGTATTTGAACTTCAACATAAATGATAGCATCTTGTTTTATGTTAGTTGACAGGCATTAATTTATAAACCCTAATAATACATAGTAGTTTAGTTTTGATCGTAGGTTCACTCAGCTCGACGTGATAATGTTTAACCCTTAACTAACAGCATGCTGGAAAACCACTTCTAACACCATACGTGTGGGAGACGCCTGTACAACTGAACAGTATAAACATCATTTAATGATTGTTTTTAATATTACAATGTTTGTCACATAATAATACCTATTTTTTTTATGGGTGTGCTTAAGACCACACTTTGGAAGTGATAACTTCTATGACAGATTTATATTTTAATCAGTATTAACATTAGAGGAGAATAAGGGTCACAAATTACGCAAGTCAATATATTGTCAAAAAATATTATATTATATTTTGAAATTGCGTAATTATAATATAATAATTGTAATAATATTAGCAGTATTTATTTAGTCACTAATTATTTTGAGTGAAGTATTAATGTATGGACTCTACGTAGAATTCAACGAATAATTGTAATGTATAATTCCTTATTATTATAATTATTATAATTCCTTAAAATTATTATAATTATCCCTTAGAATTATAATTATTCTTAGAATTCTATGTAGAGCGCATACACTAATACCTCACTCAAAATCATTAATCACTAAATAAATACTGCTTACATTATAATGATCACTATTTTTCGCATACTTAAAATAATGTCGCATACTTAATACATTATAATAATATTATAATAATTATTATAATTATCCCTTACATAATGAACTCTTATAATTCTATGTAGAGTCCATACATTAATACTTCACTCAAAATCATTAGTTACTAAATAAATACTGCTTACATTATAATGATCACTATTTTTCACATTCTTATTATAATATAATATTATTATAATTGTAATATTATAATAACGTATTATTATATACTGCGTATAGCCTATTCCCTCTCCACGCTCTGACTTGTGTCTACGAAAAAAGTTCGTGACGCGAGATTTCAGAAACACAATCAAACGAAAGTGCCCAACGGGCCAATAGCAGTTAACACTTCAAAAATAGCAAGTGCGGATGAACGGCAAGAGTAACTATGGCTCTCTTAAGCCGCACCAATGAAAGTCATAGTTTCTACAACTTTTAAGCCATAGGGGTAGAAACTACCCCTTTGTTAAGCGTATGATAATAGGGTACATTAAACTATTATAGCTATATGCAAAGTTTCTTCAAAATCGACCAATAAATAGGAAATATCTGAGTTTTTCTGAAAATATAGCTTTAGGGGTGGTAACCACCCTTAGGATAGTAATGTTTCCAAACCCTTTCTTAGTACGCATCTAGAGCATTTAAAGAATGTTTGTGCCAAGTTTCATGGTTGAAAGCCATATCGTTTTTGAGAAACTATGATTAGTCAATTAATGAGTGGTATTTGGCTTTTATAAGTATAGATGTATCACCTATTCCCTCTATTATTTAATTATTATTTTATTTTATTATCTCTTACATATTGAATTATTCTTAGAATTCTATGTAGAGTGCATACACTAATACCTCACTCATAATCATTAGTCACTAAATAAATTATGCTTACATTATAAAGGTCACTATTTTTCGCATACTTATTATAATATAATATTATTATAATATATTCATATTATTATAATTATAATAACGTATTATTATATACTATGTATCGGCTAATCCCTCTCCACGCTCTGACTTGTGTCTACGCAAAATGTTACGTGACACAAGATTTCAGAAACATAGTCAAGCGAAAGTGCCCACGATAGTAATAATTAGGTAATCTGGACCTTTAACACTATCGTAAGGATCCTTACGTACACCAAATCCTCAATACTTTTTTCAAAGCTTTCCTTATTTACAGGCACTAAATTCACAGCTGTTCTTCCATGTGACGGGCCAGGTATATCAAAGTCGTCTATTCTTATCAGAATAAAACAAATGTATGTAATTGCACGGCATACATCAACCGAAAATACGTTACAATTCAAAGAGGAAGGAAATACGAAAATAATATATATTAAAAGACATGATAGGATACGTCTCAGAGACAGAAAACTATGTCACTCCAGTAAGACAAAGCAATAGAGAGAGCAGCACTGAATAAGATACAAAGACGTGACTTTCACAGCATATAAGATACACCACAATTGGAAGGTAGAGGGCAATGATTACGTAGTACAAAACAAACAAAAATACAGAAATTAGCTGACCGGCTTTCAGAAATATATTTTTAGTACATTACAGTGCAGTGTCGGTGACGGGAAATCGTCAAAAGCACTCGGCAGTAGGATGACTCATGCTCGGCGCCGCCATCTTGGTGGAGATTCTCGCTAGGTCGGCTTCAACGATCGTCTCCCATAGCCTATCTAGGTTTTATACTATGTAATCATTGGTAGAGGGACGCGGGGTAAACAAAAATAGCGGGGAGGAACAATAAGCAGGGTTTAAATTTGGCATACGTCTACCAGACTCGTTGTGTTGGTTGAGGGTTAATGCAATCCTTTTAATTGTGTGCATATTGAGCGACTCGTGCCCACTCAGTCGCGTGTGGACATTTTTGTTCCTTAGTTCCAAATATATATGTACTAGCTGACCCAGCAATGCTACGCTATTGCACAATTATTTGGTGAAATAAATGCGACAAATGATCGTGATTTAGTAACTTTGACCCCCAAACAAACCCCTTCCCTTAAGATTTCGAATTTTTTAAAACCCTTTCTTAGTGAGCACCTATGGCCCTAGAGGAAGCTAACATACCAAATTTCGTTCTAATCCGTTCAGTAGTTTTTGAGAAATCTTGATTTTAGTAAATTTTACCCACCATACCCCCTTAAAATTTCGAATTTTTAAAAAAAAATTTCCTAGTTAGCACCTACGGCCCTAGAAAAAGCGACATACCAAATTTCGTTCCAATCCGTTCAGTAGTTTTGGAGAAATCTAGATTTTTAGTTACTTTGATCCCCCCCAAACCCCCCC